>VDFB02263629.1:0-160333 GCA_007258455.2 Sequoia sempervirens
ATAAAGAGTGAGATAATGAGATCTATAGATAGAGAGAGAGGGACATATGTGAAGATAGAGATAGAGGGGGAAAGAGAGAGATAGAGGAGGTGATATAGATAAGTAATAGAGAAAAGGGAATATATAGAGATAGAGATAGGGGATAAACTAGAGTGTGTGTGAGTGAAAGAGATATGGAGATAGAAATAGAGGTTTTAAAGGTAAATTATCATATACTTAATCAAATGGTATGCTATCCTTGGATTGTTGGCACAAAATGACTAATCAAAAATTAGTTTCTCTCTCTCTCTCGCTCTCATTGTCTCACACTATAACTTTTAATTTAGATAAATTAAGTTTGAAATTGATTTTATTATACAAGTTAAAATAAAACTTCTAAATACAATTATTCTAAAATATTTAAAATTTAATAAGACAAATAATTATAAATTAAATTAACTCTAATAACTTTTAATTATTATTTATAATTTCATTAAAAAACATAAATAATTAAAATCAATTTCAAACTTAAATCTAAATTAAAAATCAAGACATTTCAAACTTGATAAAAGCTAAAAGTAATTTGATTAATGTTAATGAAGGTAGAACAAATTAAATTCAAATAAATAGAAATTTTCAAATGTTATAATTATTTAAAGTTTAGTAATAAAATTAATTTTAATTTGAATTTTATATATTTGTTCATTAATAAGTTGTATGTATAAATATAAACCTTAAAAATAATAATTATTTCTTTAAAACTCATCTAAAACCTTTTCAACAATTATCTCACTAAAATATAATCTTTTAATATTTAAAAAAAATCATTTAACATAATAACTTCCTCATAGTTTTGAAAGTTGATGCTTGGAAAGCAACCTAGAATTAATATAATTAAATTAAAGATCAATGAAGCCCAAAATTTGTGCATGTATACTTGCGATAATCACAAATGACAATTGTCATCAATTATTCCGCAAGAATGTGTGATGCTCGAAAACCAGCGGGTGGAAAATAGCAGGGAATGTCAAACAAAAAAATAAAATAGAAACAATAAAACCGGTAGCAAAATATCAATATCTTGAGATGTTGTTATCGTCTTGCACACTTGTCCGTAAATTTGAATAATTGATCTCGAAAATCAACTGGGCTTTCTCAGATAGTGAACGCCTTCGATGTAATAACAATTATACCCAACTATACACTTGACCCCATTTTTATCACTAGATCAAGCATAACTAACTATACTAAGACTACTATATAGTTGACAACACCTTACACATACACCTAGAAATATCAACTTCATTATAATCCCTTAAGGTGTTTTCATTTGTAATTGCATACATAATGACAAGGTGCAAATATATTGATAATGGTTCTCTGATGAAATAACAATTTTGATTTGCTAGAATAGTTCCCTGATTTGTAATAATGAACAACAACTAGCATGTATAAAATTTAATCTACACCTACAACTAACCAAAACAAAGATGTTGTAAATCAAAATGTTTGATCTTGAACCAATAAGGATGAATGCCTACTCCATTGGGCAACTGAGTCATAAACTATAAAAAGGAAAGAAATTCAATCAAGTAAAGTATCGACAACACTAGATATGCATTCATATATAAATCAAAAATTACATTTTATTAAAAAAAAATACACATAATGATGCATAACTAGAACTACAAAGATCCACATGGAACAAAGGAATAAATATTACAACTTATGTTTGTAATTCATTTAGTGTTGTCATTTATGCATCATTATAGTCATACTAACAAAATTTTATACCCTAAAAAAACCTACAAACTATTCCTACTCAAAATTAGTTTAGCAACCAACCATTTGTATGAACAACCAACTGGTTTATATAGATACTTTGTTTCGTAGCATACGGTTGTCGTGGGATCCTTGATATGGTGTAATCATTAATAATGTGAAGAAACACAACATTTTATTCACGACTATGTATTTTATGACAGTTGCATCCCAAAACACATGAAAATTGGCTACAAAATATCAAAATACATGTGAGAGGCATGAGAGAACACACAACAGACCTACAAATCCACTTTTCATTAAATAGAGAAATACTTAAAACCCAATTACTAATTCATTAAATAGAGAAAAAAATTACTAACAATGGAGTTAAAGGGTGTATAAATATTCCTAAAAAATAGTTGAAACAACCCTTCAAAACTATATGAATGAATTAGCTACTCAAACCTAAATAATCTATCCAAATTGTTAAGAGGGTCATAGACATACCAATATATCAGGAGTCCAATATTTCAAGAACACACAAACCAAGAATTCACTTTCCATGGACCCTATTCCTAAACATTAATGTCCTCTTCTTCAATTACTACTTATCCAGGAGCTAATAATTTTCTATAACACCTTGTACAAGAATGGGGAAATGCATGTTTATTTCCCTACTTGCTCTCTTTAGTATTCTAATTTACAAAAAAATTGTGGCATAGAAAATATTACATTAAATGTCAATTTATTTCTTTTAAGCATTAATTATATTATACTAAGGATGTTCTTCTTTCTACCTTTTCAATTACATTGCATGATGATGCACCGAAATGATTTATTTTGTATGGTATGCATTGTACTTTTTTTTTGTGTGGATGAACGACTATATAAACTATTTAATTTCATCACCTCAAACTTTTACTTCTTTCATATTTACACACAATGAAAATAGTGTGTCTCCCCTTTCTTCTACTTATGTGATGTCATTGTTTGTCTTTACTATTGCACCATTCTATCCTTTTATATTTCTCTTATTACTACATTCTCCAAAAACTATGGATTTTTTGGGGGATATTAAGCCCTCCATTCCTTTCCCTATTACATGAGGTGATCCTCTTCCTCATGTTCTTGATACTTCTACTCCCAAATACTTATGTACTTCTATTGACGATTTCTCTTGTAATTCCTTTCTAGTGCATCATGCTTAAGAGATGAGGATAATCATTCCCTATATCTTTTTAATCAATCTACGAACCTCCTATTACATAAATACTAACTACCATGTCATACAAGATACGCATATCCCTCTCTTAAAACTTTTTCTTCCATTGACAAGTTGGACCATATTAACAATATTGATCATAATTAAATTGTTGAATTAACATTAGGGTCTAACAAAGAAAATCTACAAAACAACCTCCAATCATCACTTTTCTCCTTCAATTGCAAGTCAATGATTAACTCCAATATTTGTAAACTGAATGGTTGCATATATGTGGGCATTAACACGCCTTAGAACACATAATGCACCTTAGAAGACACCAATGTATGAAAGGGATACTATTATTACCCAAACAAATATGGTCACACATGTTCAAGTCTCGACACAAACTATCATTGAAACATTATTACAAAACCACAATATGACAACACCATAAGCTTTTCATATCTTCTTATTAATCATCTACAACTTATATGACCTTTAAATCAAATATATTTTCTCTCCCTGCTCTCATTTTCATTACTAAATTAAAATAAATAGAAATAACCTCAACGTTTTTTAACTTACATGAAATAAATAATTTTTATTGCATTTAATATTTATATCAAATTTTAATATATTTTCTCTCCCTACTCTCATTGATACGTTTAAGAGAGATACATTTATAAAACTTTTCAATTTTACAAAACAAATGAACAAATATGAACTCAAACTTTTTTTTAATATTGAACAAAACGGATTGCAATGAATAAGAGCTATCAATAGGTAGCAGAAAGAAAAGAGTAAGCTAGTCCATCGAAAATACATAGGAGCCACAAAAAAGGTTAAATGAAAAAGTCATTTCATCCACTGAGTCACTCTATGACTTAGTCCAAATTTAATACAATTTTACATCACTTGTTTTTTGATAAGTTAGAGTCGACCCATGACCTGAACATTCTTCTTTGATAAAATCTAACTCTGTGAAAAAAGAAAAGACAATTTGAAAAAATGTGTCAAAATAAAAGTCGAAAATAATACTTGTTTGATAACACTAATATGAACTCAAACTTGCTCAAATAAAAATAAAGAGACCAAGCTCATCAAAGGTGACCCATACCTCTAACCTTTAAAAACTACATATTAAAAACAAAATTTCTCTTTTTGGAAACTAAATCAATTAATATATATATATATACACAAAACAATTTTTATTATTATCCTTTAATCTCGTAAAGTACTAGGTTAATGTCACAAACATAAAATTATTTAAAGCGTTCATTTCCTTGAACCCGCGCCCGATCGAAAACGACATCTGTCAGAATGAATGCGTTGTACATTGACAAAGATATCGTACAAAACAAGTTTGACCCGGCATATCCGGTCGAAAACGACATCTCCCGCAAAAATAGGTTGTGTTAGTCACGGACCACAACACAAGGAAAAACCCAACAAGAAGGAATGAATGCACATGACAAGCACTAGGAAGTTTGTGCAGCGCCCCAAAAGATACCACAAACATGCCTGTCTAAGCACCTGTGACAATTTCTTATCAACTTTAAAAAGGGACCCCTTTCTTAACTCCACACGTAACATCAGATGTAGACTTATGTCAAATAGGTAATAGAAGATTTATCCCTCCATTAGCACTTGCATAAGAAGAGGGTGCAAGGGTTAATAGAAAAATATAAGTTAATATGGTAAAAGGAGGTAAATTTTTTATTTACGTCGTAAGTTGAAAGAACTTGAGTTAAATATTTCAATCAACGGTGTAATCTTGTTAAGAGTTCTTGGAGGACAACTATCAAATTGATCGCAGTCGTTCACTCGTTTCCTTTGCTCTTTTCTCCGGTATTAATGCATTAAAATTTGTTTTTTGAGAGTGCAACTAATAATGAGTACAAATGCATTTGCGTTGCACTATGTATTAAATGTACTCTGGTCATGTATAGTTTTATTCGAGAGAGATGGGAATGCGCATACACCATCTTGTATAATGTTTGACAGAAAATCTGAGCGCTTTCAGCCAATTTTGATCTTGTAACGTGTAAGACAAGCAAATGAATCTCAACCATTCATCATTTCTCGCCATTTTTTTCTGACTGTTTTCGTTGTTTTTTGTTGCTTTCCTTGCCGCTATTGGTTTTCACTCCACTCTTCCTCGTTGGTATTTCCCTTTCACTTCTCCAATTTGGCAAGTTGCAACATGAAAATAAGGTTTTGATGAGGGTTTTAAGTATGCTTATTAAAATGAAAATTATGGCCCAGATCCTAATAACAAGCACATTTAGGTTTTAACATTATGACATCCTTTACCGTAAGTATATATTAGCATAATTAATATATAATGTATATTTTATATAATAAAAAATATATATAACTATTAAATACATATATAAAGTTATTATAATTAATAATTTTTATATTTTTATATATATAATATAAAAATCTAATTAATATATTTTATATTTTATATAATAGATTACGTGATATATAATATAACTATATTTATGCAAAAAATAGACCAAAATTTATCCTAATTGACCTTCCACACTTCTTCGATGTACCCATTGCACACTAAGGTGCGATTGCTAGTTGTTATTTATGTCATATCTCAACTATACTATATATAAGGAATTTAAAAAATATGCTCTTTCCATATCACATGTCTATTAACATTCATATACATATTAGGACAATTTAACAAATCTTATTGGTAAGAAGCCTTCCACAAGCTCTGTTTTAACATGCATTTGTCTTCATATTGAGCACAACTCACCAACTATTTTGTTTCCAATTATATTTAGCATTCATTTGAATTGGTGTAACGAAATGACTACAATTGCCTTCACACCCATAGAATAGCACAAGAACACCCTTACTCACGCCCATTGTGCCAAAGGAATACAACAATGTGGTTGTGTCATCTTTCCATACCAATACACAACATCAAATTTTATAAAAAATATTAATTGACTAAAGACATAAGTTAAAAAGACCTAAAATTTAAACTTACAAATTCAAAAGAGAATCGTTCATAGTCTCATAGATATGATCATGGTTGCCAACCCCATGGTTGCAAGAATATATAGATATTCATAGAATCTACCCTTGAATCTATCTTGGCCAAGTTATTTTCTAGTTCTTAAATAGATTATGATTTGGATTGGTAATTTAGTTTCATAACTTATCATATGGCTCACTATAGTCCTTATCCAATGTAGTTCATTCCTTCATACAAGTTTAATTTGATATATACCCTCTAACTCATCTTACATAATTGGTGTAATACAAGAAAAATACCAATGAATGTATTAATGAGTATACATTTTATTTCCCTCTTTTGGTTGCTAAATTGGGTTTAACACTTCCTAATCATCATCTCCAAGCCATCTTTCTAGAAAATATTGTGCCAAGATAGATTTAAGCTTCAACCATCTCATTCTTTCTCTAAATTATTTCATGTTGTCATTCAAGTTGAAACCAAGTTGTTACTTCACCCAATCCCCTATAGGGACCTTCATTTGCATGTGTCTTTTACTATAACTATTTGCTCAACCTTCTTCCACTTCTTTCCAATCCTACCATTCTTCCAAATGTATGTCTATACTATAATTTTCTAAGCCTTAACCAACACTAAATCATCATGCATCTACACTCTTCCATCTTTTTCTTTGTATTTTGTAGATCTAGAGACAACGCTTGAGTAGAGACAAATAAATGACATTTGGGAAAATCTTCAATATCCTTTTGATGTACAATCTTTTGTCAAGTATGATGATTTTATTTCTCTTTACTTTAGTATATTTGATTTGTTATAGCACATGTACACTAAAGTGAAGGAAAATGTATAGACAAAAAAGTGTGTACTTTGCACTTTTCTTCCTTGTTTTACATTCAATTTAACACTTCCCTTTTATAAACATGATTTTGACCATTTCTAGCCATTTTGAGCTCCTATTTGTCATCTTATCTATATTGCACACCTACTTTTGATCCCACTTCACTTCTACATTGACATGTACACATGCTCATGTTTGCCTAAATAAGGTTGTTTGTGGTCATGTCCCATGCATTCAGTTTTATGTTTCATAACTAAACATTTTCTCTCTCACACAACCCTAATCCTAACTCAACTCCAATGACTAAAAATGGAAAGAAATGACTTACATATTTATAATAGAAGATTTTTTAAGGAAAAAAAGGGATCCATTAGCTATTAGGAAGAAATGCAAATACATTCAACTACACACTACAACAAACTTCCATGGATGGAAAAAAGCAATGGAACCTCCATTAGAGCTCCATTTTGTTGCAAACTCCACCACATCACACTACACATAAATTTACAAACCCAAATGCTTCATAAATAAATTGTCAAATTTTCCTTAGGATTTGACTAAGACGAATCTCAAAAACAACCTTTGAGTGTCTCTTATCTTCTTAAATTGTAGTTCAAGGTTTAACTCCAACATTTATAGAGGATGCAGTTGTGTATATGTGGACATCAATGCACCTTAGAGGACAAAAGTGTGTAAAAGGGACACTATTGCAATCCAAACAAACATGATCACACATGTTCAATATCCCAACACATAGTCATAATCTAGTGACATCATAACCTCCTTGTATCTTCTTCTCAATCATCTGCAACTTGTACAACCTTTAAATCAAATATACATTCTATCTCCCTACTATCATTTTTATTTTAAAAATTAAATAACTAGCAAGCACACCTTGGTGTGCAATGAGTACACCAGAGAGGTGTGGAAGGTCAATTAGGGAAAAATTTGGTTTAGTTTTTGCATACATTTTTGTAGTAGATGAGGTCAATTGGTAGGTCATTTAGAAAATAATTTTGTTTATCTACTATTACTACATTTAGAAAATAATTTTGTTTACCTACTACCACCACCACCACCACCACCACCACCACCACTACTTTATATTTTTATTATATAATAATATTATTATATTTATTTCTTCTACTACTACTACTACTAATTTTATTTTATATTTTTATTATATAATAATATTATTATATTTATTTTTTAATTTTATGTATTAACTATTATATTCACCACACCAATCTATGACTTAAGTTATTTAGTGTGTCTAGCTATAAACTTCTTTATAAATTTTTCTTCAACTATTTATGCCTTTGGATTAGATGCCTCCACTAACTCAATATCCAAGAGGCTTGAAAGCTATCAGTAGGGTAGATAGTGAATCATATAAATAATTTATATATAATATATCATTATAAATTGTTTATGTATTATATAATTTAAATATAAATATAATAAATAATATACATAATAAATAATGGGGTTGACCTCGCAGTGCAACAGTTGTTGCAAGGCAGCACGATACGTTGCATTGGGAGTTTGAATCCCATAGTGGTATGGGTGGTTAATCACTGGCAAATGACAGAGGACATGAATGTGAGGTCAAAGACTGCATGTGGAGGTTAGTGGGAGGATACCGATGGAGGAGTGGAGTGACGACTTCATACAGGGAGGAGGTAGGCCCGTCGCAAAGAGGAATCAATGGTGGTGTGGCAATAGTTGCAGGATAAAGCAATGGGTAACAGTGGTAAAGGGGGTCAACAGGTCGAGTGTCGGTGGCAAGAGGATGGGAGGAGATGTGGGGGCCAAACGTGGCAAGGAGAAAGGAGGGAGGAGAGGAGGAGAAATGGATATATGGGGGATGAGGTTTCTCGTATGTGGCCTCATTGGTTCATAGCTTCAGTCAAAAGCTTTTAGGATATTGTCCCTTAGTAATGATTTACCGAACAAAATAAATAAATAAATAAATATATAATTATATATATATAATAACGATCATCTTGTACGACTATTCTTATATTTAAGACTTTATATATAATAAAATAACTATAATTATTATAGAGATGCATATTTCAATATTATAGTTATTAATATATAATATATTTATTAACAATATATAATTTTAATATGTAAAAGATATATAGTATTAATAATATTATATAATAGATCATATTATTTTATTTGACAATATATAATATTATATAAGATATTATATAAGCATATATAATAAAAACCTATAATATTGTAAAGTTAGTTATACTATATTATAATTATTTATAATGAGTATATTATATGATATATATTAATACTTTATAAATTTAATTTGTATATTATTAATTATGTTATATAGTTTTATAATATATTAATGATGATTATATTATAATATTAATATTATATATTATAATTCAAATTATATATAAAATTATTCGTAAATTGAATATGTATTATATAATAATTATAATATCATATAATAATATTATCTTAATATTATAGTATATTAATTATTATATGATAATATATAGTATTATATAAATGATTATAATACTATATTATAATTATTATTTGATAAAAATAATTAAATTATTTATATTTTTATTAATTAAATTAATATTAATATTATTATATTGTTATAATATTTTAATATTATATAATTATCAACAGTTAATAACTTTCTTCTTTTTTTTAAATTTTTACATGTTGTCTATTTTGATAATTTGAAAAAATTCAAACACAGAAAGAAAAAATAAAAAATAGTGAACCAAAAAAGCAGTGAAAGAAATAGGAGTAAGGAATGTTTAAAATGACTGAAATTTGTTTTTTCTAACGTGAGACACTTTCTAAGGAATTGTCAGTAAAAGATTCATTCAATCGTCTTGCATACCTTATATGAAAATCTTCACTATAGACAAAAGAAACTCCGTGAACTTCAAATAACCTTCAACCTAAATATAAACAACCTCAACTCTTTTTATTTATATGTGTAAAATAAATAAAAATATTTTTTTAAATATTTTTTAGTTAACATTTATATAAAATTCTAGACAAATAAACATACTAATAATTAATTGTAAAAGAGAAACTTATTTTTCGAACATTAAAAAACAAATAAACAAATATTCAAAGTCACTCAAATTATAATAATTGACTCAAGCCTCTAACTTAAAAAAGACTTCATATTAAAAGCAAATTTTCAAAAACAAAATATATCAATAAATATTCACGAGTGGGAAAGGGATGGGTGAGAAAATGCGGGCCCCAACGGAAGGAAAAAACCAAAAAGCATATGACTGGAGCGCCATATTGTTGAGTGCACTGAACGATACTACAAACGTAGCTTTCATTTTGACCTTTTACACAACTTTTGTAACAACCCGTGACCATTTCTTATCAACTTGAAAGGGTACCTCCCTTTCCTATGAATTAGGTATGTTACTCAATGACTTCAAATGACTCTTTAGAGTTTTATATTGTATTTCTGGTCAAAAAGCGGAATGTAGTGGGTTGTGTCTTTTCACAAGATTGAGTCTTGGTGTTGTGGATGTGTGTTACCCCTTATATAATTGGTTTGTGTATAAAGATTGTGTTGAAATACAACATATGAGGGAGACTTTAGTGCAAAGGGAAGTGTGATGGTTTTCTTCATAATTTGTTATTTTCCTTTGTGATATGTAATGTTAGATGATATATATTCAGTGTCTAGATTATGAATTAATATATAGTAATGTGATAATGTTGTGTTGATGTAAGTCTTAAGATGCTTTTGTAGTACTATGAATCAAATATTTTTCAATGATCAAGCATGATACTAATGATTTAAGGATATCTTTAAAAACAAGATCCTATCTGTTTATTTCAAAGTGGGGCTCAATATAATAGGTAATGATCACATGTCTCATTAGTTTATGATACATATTTTCATCCTCCACCAATACTACACATGAACATGGGACATGTTGACATTTCACCTTATGAACTACCTCATTTATAAGATTAACAATGTAGTATGATATATTGATATTTATGCATAAAGAGATCAACCACAAGATGACATTATTGAAATATTTCACAATCCTCTTGGCCTACGATATTTTGACTTATTTTTTGCCAAATGGATTTGTAGCACCTTGTTTTAAAAAGCATGATGGGAGAGGTAATCTATTACAAGTACAATACTTTCCATTTATGCGTCTCCCTTATTTTCATGAGGATAAACTATTCACTAAGATTTTTCCCATTAAGCATGAGTGATCATGTACTTATATGGTTTTATTTATTACCTTGCACTTATGTCACTTCCCTTAAGGATCTAGCTAACACTCTTATTAAATATTTTCATTACAATATTAAGCTACGACTCAACTTAAGCAATGCAAACAAAAAAAGCAAGAGCCAATTATGGATTTAAAAAAAAAAATCAAGATTTGTATACTAGTATTTTTCCTCTATTGTATATATATGGATGGTTTACTTCCACAACTCATGCAATGCAAACAAAGGAGCAAGAATCAATTAAGAATTACATTTTTAATTTTTAAGCTTTCCCTACTACTATTCTATCTCTATTGTATATATGGATGGTTTACTTCTAATCTTTGAGAACCAAGTGTATCACATGCCTCATCACTTTTTGTCAAATTTAAGTGCTATAATATGTAAATGAAAGTATGCCTTACCATCTCCTATTATATCAACATAGTTATAGCACTTCCTCCTTTTTCTATAAGTTACACCATTGCACATTCAAAAAATAGGCGCCATCAGGACTACCTAATGATATTCATGATGATTGTAATGTAATCTCTATACGAAACCCTTTTTAAAAAATAGTATATTATAAGAACCTCCACAAACTATATTAGAACAACTCTTGCAACACAACTTGATAACCTTACCTCTTGTCAAACTAATAGATAACTCTAAACTTGCACCACACAAGGCTAAGTACTTTTGTTCCTATCATCACACATGAATATTTTATAGATATGCATTGCATTGAAATACAAAGTTTAAGATCTTATAAATAAAGAGAAAATAGACATTGAGTGTATTGTTCAACCCATAATTGATATAAAATAAAATGATGTATGTCAAGAAATTGGTTTTGTTCATCACAAGACACCTCATGTTAAGGTTATATATAAAATAAAAGAGAAATTGTTCATCATAACACACCCCATGTTGAGGTTATACATGACATAAAAGAGAAATAGTTTATTGTGCAACCAAATAAAATTGTGTTTGTAAAGGATTATCAACTAAATACACATGTATACAAGAAACAAATCATGAAGAAGAAAATGTAAGAATCAATAAATATTACAATGATACATTCTAGGACAAGGATGATGTTGAACCTCAAATATTTATTTTTTGATTCATGAGCCTCCTTATAGATTATATACTTACATACCCATACTTCATGTTTGCACTTTGGCCTCTTTCTCATACCTTGCTTGTTGTGATTTACATATTAATTTCACCTTCTATATTTTATTGCATGCTCACCCTTTCCCCACTTGGGAGCATTTTCTCTTTCCTTCTTTACCTTACTTTATAGATTTTCTCCTATGATTGTTTACATCTTCTTTTTCTTTGTTTATCTTTTGTGCTTACAGATATCTTCTATGCCACTTGACCATCTAGACCTATTCCCATTTTACCTTATCCATCCTTATGGTTATTTGACCTTCATTCTTATGATATTATTGTCCTTACCATGCTACTTCGGTTTCCTATATTACCTTGTTGCTTCCCTACTTGTTATACATTTCTATACCTACTATAATTCTTTTCAAATGATTCTCGTTTTTGTCCATACCTATGCTTATTTTACAAATTATCTTCCTCCTATTGAATATTTTTCATGATCACTTAGTGTCATGCCAAACCCCTTTTAAAAAATGGGTGCAATTAGGACTACCTAATGATATTCATGATGATTGTAATGTAATCTCTATACCAAAAAAATAACATGTTACAAGAACCTCCACATATTGTATTAGAACAACTCTTGCAACATAATATGATAACCTTGCCTTTTTCTCAAAATAATGGATAACTCTAAACTTAAACCAACACAAGGCTAAGTACTTTTGTTCTTATCATCATACACATGGACATTTTATAGATATGCATTGCATTCAAACATAAAGTTTAAGATCTTATAGATAAAGAGAAAATAGACATTGAGTATATTGTTCAACCCGCAATTGATATTGAATTAAATGATGTATGTCAATAAATTGGTTTTGTTCATCATAAGACACCCCGTGTTGAGGTTATATAAATAAAAGAGAAAGTTTTCATCATAACACACCCCATGTTGAGATATACACGACATAAAAGAAAAATGGTTTATTGTGTAACCAATTAAGATTGTGTTTGTAAGGATTACCCTCCTAATGGCTATCCTAACACTTATAAAATATTCATTCACTACACTTGCACATTAAAGATCAAGCCATTCAAGCACTCACTTGCAACCATTTTGCCATCTCCATAGCCATTTTGCATCAAATCCATCAAGAATCCTCACTCTCATCTATTTTTACAATCAAAATCATGCATTGTAAAGGCGTTACGATATTGAAATTGTGAAAAGAGCACACAAATCAACCATATTCAAGGGAAAACAACTTCGTCAAGCTCAAACAGGGTGATATCTAGTCTTATTTTCATTTTCAAGTTTGAGTTTTAACTTAGGTCCTTATTTGAATGTTTTACATTTTTTTAAGTCTTCTACTTGAATTTTCTTGCATATTTAATAGACTAGAACAATTGCACATATGTACAACCTTTAAATCAAATATACATTATATCTCCCTACTATCATTTTCATTTTTAAATTAAATAAATATAAACAACCTTAATTCTTTATTTATATATGTAAACTTTATACAAGTATATTTTTTAATATTTTTAATTAGCATTTATATAAAATTTTAGATAAATATACATATACTAAGAGAAACTTTTTTTTCCAACATTAAAAAACAAATAAACCAATATTGATCAAACTCACTCAAATAATAATTGACTCAAGCCTCTAACGAAATAAAGGCTTCATATTAAAAGCAAATTTTATTTTTTTTAAAAATTACCAATCAATATTCAAGAGAGAGGGGGAGGGAAGGTGAAAGAAAAAGTAAAAAGCATATGACAAGCACTAGAAGTTTGTGTTGTGTACTACAAAACGTACCTTTCATTTTGACCTTTTACACAACTTTTGTAACTACCCGTGACCATTTCTTATCAACTGTAAAGGAAACCTCCCTTTCCTACGTATTAGGTATGTTACTCAATGACTTCCAATGACTCTTTAGAGTTTTATATTGCATTGCTGGTCAAAAAGCATAATGTAGTGGGTTGTGTCTTTTTCACAAGATTTAAGTCTGGTGGTGTGGATGTGTGTTACCTCTTATGTAATTGGTTTGTGTATAAAGATGGTGTTGAAATACAACATATTAGGGAGACTTTCAGTGTGGATAGCGAAGTGTGATGGTTTTTTTTATAATTAGTTTTTTTTTTTTTTTGTGATATATGATGTTAGATGATACATTAAATAAGCACGTTAAATTTCTCTAGATGATGAATCAATACATAGTAATGTGATTATGTTGTGTTGATGTAAGTCTTAAGATGCTTTTGTACTATTATGAATCAAATATTTTTCAATGATCAAGCATGATACTAATGATCTAAGGATATCTTTAAAAACAAGACCCTATCTGCTTATTTCAAAGTGGGGCTCAATATAATGGGTAATGATGCATGTCTCATTAGTTGATGATACATATTTTCATCCTTTACCAATATTACACATGATATGCATACACATGAACATGGGACATGTTGACATTTCACCTTATGAACTACGCCATTTATAAGATTAACAATGTAGAATGATATATTGATACTTATGCATAAAGAGATCAACCAAAAGATGGTACTATTTAAATTTTTTGCAATCCCTTAACATATGACATTTTGACTTATCTTTCACCAAATGGATTTGTAGCACCTTGTTTTAAAAAAGAATGATGAGAGAGGCATTCCATTACAACATGTACAATACTTCCATTTATGTCTCTCCCTTATTTTCATGAGGATCAATTATTCACTAAGGGTTTTCCCATCAAGCATGAGTGATCATGTACTTACATGGTTTTATTTATTACCTCACACTTATGTCACTTCCTTTAAGGATCTAGCTAACACTCTCATTAAATATTTTCAACACAATATTAAGTTATGGTTCAACTCAAGCAATTAAAAAAAAGAAGCAAGAACCGGTTATGGATTATATTTTTAAATTTCAAGTTTTGGATACTAGATTTTTTCTCTATTGTATATATATATGGATGGTTTACTTCCACAACTCATGTAATTCAAACAAAAGGAGCAAGAATCAATCAGGGATTACATTTTCAATTTTCAAGCTTTGGCTACTACTCTTTTATTGCTATCGTATATATGGATGGTTTACTTCTAATCTTTGAGAGCCAAGTGTGTTACATTCCTACTAATTTTTCACATGTAACAACCCTGCATGTAGTTGCGTTGAGAAAAAAATCAACCCGACTTTCTTTGCAAGGGCATTCTCTTAGATTTTTCACTCTATTATATTTTGAGGCTATCTTTTTCACTCTAACAAATACCCTTTTGAAAAAACCTCTTTGAAGAAGAAATACAATCACTCACCATCAAAAGCACTACATATTATTCACAACATATGCTATTACTCTTCATTCTCGGCATCACTCTTGAAGCAATGAATCACCATTGAGGGTTCTTTGAAGCTTCAAGGCGATTTTGTTCTTAGTATTAATTTTGCATTTCTTTTCACATTAACACTTTAATGCATTGGGTGTTAATATCTCATTGTTAATCTATTTGTATCTTTATCAAGACATCTTTCGCATCTCTTTTTAAATTTACATATAAAAAATACTAGTTGTGGAGATAAAAATACCAAAATGAGGGTTTGAATAAGGCAAGCCCCTAAATAACCAAACAAAAAAACATTTTTTTCTTGTGTGTATGTGCAAGTTTTCCATTAAAGTAGGAGAAGCTAAAATCTACTTATATCTTTCTAAATGTTTCTTTTTATTTAGTTTTCATTTCAATAGATTAATCATGCTATCATTTTTTATATGTTGGTACTTCTTGTTCCATTTAAATTCAATATTTTTGTTGTTGTGTGTGTAGGAATTCATAGTATGCAATATGTACTTTTGGTAACATCTTTATACTAGATGACAACATGTTGTGAGGATGTCTTCACTAGGCATTGGAGTTTGAGGCTAAGACTCTTTGTGACCCACAAAATTATCTTCAAAACTTGTACTTTTTATTTCTATTGAAATTTCGTTGTAATTATTTAGTAATCAAAGGTTACAATATATTTATAGATTTTGATCCTTTACAACCAACCAAAGATAATTTTGGAAACATAATAATTCCTATAAAATTCACTATCTAAAAATCTCTTTCTTAAGAACTTAATAAATAATAGAAACAATACATGAAACCATCAAATGGAAATGAAAAAAACCATAAGCTAAAACCACCCAAAATGTGGCACCAAAATCCCTAGTTAAAAATCCAACACCCAAATCTCAAGATGAGTCCATAGGCTAAAAATAACATACTACTACTTGTCATAAGTTCATCGCAATCCACTCATCAACTTGGGTGATATATTATAGATCCATTATCTACATCCGAAAATATTTGATGATGCATCATAACACAAATCATAAGTTGGTCAACAAGTGTAACTCTCTCACACAACTCTTTTATGTGTCCTAGATGTTTTTACATTTCCAATGCAAGAGACCTAGCTTTCAAAGGCCATAACTTTGATCTAGGAATTCATTGAGGCCCTTTTTAAAACTTGTAGATCTGAAAGAGGTCTACATACCAAAAATCACTAGAAGTGACACTAAATAACCTAGAATATTTAGTTTAGCTAAAAATGAAATCTATAGGCCAAAAATCAAGTTTTCTATTATATAGCTTGAAAATTGGACTATTTGTAATTTTAACATTAGGATCAATGTTGAGACACCTTTCCTAATATTTACATATATGCTTATCCTTGGATTACATTTACTTTCATGTACTATTTTTTTCTTTCCTCCAATTTCTTACTTTTGATGAATGAAACCAATTGAAGGGGGCATATTCTATTGCTAAAATTCCTACATTAAGATTGTAGATAATAACAAGTGCCTACACAAAGACCTATCATTCTTAAACATAATTATCACATAGCACATTATAGCACCCAATATGTCATGCCATCCTACGATCATCATGTTAGGAAAATCATTATCACTTTCCATGTAGACATATATTTTTAACCCTAATTCCTCTCCTTTTTCTTTTATGATCAATGATAATAAAATTCATGTTGCAATTATCTTTATATTTATTTGTATGATAGAATCTACTCATTGCATATTTTCCCTTAGTTTTATAGGTTCCCTTGGAGCACACACACTAAAAGTTGGACTTACACAATTACATTTAGCAAGGTCCATTACTTTGTATGGACTCAAAGATCATTTTTATGTTTAAATATTTAGTTTACATGCATGATCGTGAATGCTACATACTTTAAGATACATGATCATTCCATTGTTCATATGCACATCAAAGAGGAGGGAATTTTTAATGATGAAATTTACATATCCATATGCCAATTTCTATTTAATTTTAGGCCCTTTTTGAGAAAATGACTAAATACATTTACATATCAATTCATGGCACAATCTTGTGCAAATTCAAGTTCCTACCCCATACGATTACTAAAGTCCACATCTAGATATTAGATCCATGCCCATAATAATGCCCAAACTTATAGACTTGACAGTCCACAAAGTCGATAGAATATTTTGATTCTAAGACAAAATATAGGCAAAAGACTATGTTCTAGTCCTAAGATAAATCAGATTCAATGGTAAACCAAAATGATTCTCCTCCATCAAACATATAACTAAGTTCCTAAATCTCCTTATTTAATTTTTCTAATTAATATTTCATATTTCATATTTCAATTTCCTAATATACATTACCCTCTCTATTATCTATAATTATTCACACATTTATTACATTTGATTAATAAATTTAATTAATCACACATAATATTAAAAAAAATCTTTCAATTATAAAATTAAAATTAACACATTTTAATTTATTTAAAAAATAATTTTTAACTCTCTCAACTAGTCCACCCACCCTCACAACTCAACAGTAAAATAAAATAATTTTTAATCATAAAATATTTTAAGATTGATATTTAAAGTAATAATAAGTAGGCTTTTCTCCAATATCATAGACAACTTGATATATGTGCCCAAACAATGCATTATGGATTGAGCACTAATTCATTAAACAAAATATTAGTGTAGAGTGAGTCATTTGGCACATTTATAGGTTGAAGTGTATACAACATACCTTAGCCCCAATTCAAAATATATATCTTTATCCTTGAGTGGAGTGGGAGATTTGCAACAACACAACAAAAAGATGAATATGACCACACAAAAGTGTGCACGCCATGCCAAATATGGATTGGAAATCACACCAAGCATATAACCCAAATTCAAATGGAGATATAACAAGACCCATTAAATAGACCATATAACAAATATATCTACTATGCATGCAAGTTTTATGGTGAATAAGATCCTCTAACAATAAACTTGTGTAATATTAAAATAGAAGAAATTAAATCCATTTTTAATTAAGATTTGGTTTTTAAAATTTAGAATCTATTTTTTAAATATAAGAAATTAACTATATTTTATATTTTAAATTAAAGAATTTAGAAGTTTATAAGGTTGATTATAAAAAAAAAATACAAAAAGGGAAGGGATAAGAGAAGCATGGTATTGTTCAATGTTTGGTGGAGGTTGTGGTATTGTTGTAATTTAGTAGGTAAATTTAAATATCTACTTTCTAATCTTGAATTTTATACTAGTTGGATGATATCATGTGTAGTCTTGTACTTTTTGATGTGATCATGTTTATACTATTGTGGTTGTTCTTTTATCTATGGAGGAGTTGGTAGTTAAAGAATCTAAAACTGAAGCTTAAGAGGTAAAGGTGGTTCTTTTAAAAGGTTATTATTGTGTTTACTAATAGATACAAATTAGTGTTTTCTAAGATTATCTCCAGCAAGTCTAATAGTAATTGACAATCATGAGAGTGGAGAATAATAATAATACAAGAAGATAATAGAAACAAATGATAAACTGGAAACATAAACATAAACATAAACTAGGTTAAGAAAGGAAATGAAAAAGTGATTAAAATATATAAACCTATAATTAAATATAACCACTAAAAATGAAATCAAGACCTCTTTGGGAGCTACCAAAAGAATTTTAGTAAATTCTAAGTTCAAGATATTTGTACACCTAGGGATTGCAACCAAGAGGCTTATTAGTGTATATTTTTCATTTCCTTCATGAATATTATATATTTTTCTACACATTTAGTTTAGCTTGCTTAGTTGTGGTGAATGGGTCATAATAAGTGTAGATGACATCTTTTATTAGTGTAACTCTTACCTATTTTGGGTAGTAGGAGTTACTTTTCTCGTTGGTTGGCCCCTGTTCTTTTATATATATGTATCCATTCCTCTAGCTTGTTAATTCATTCATAGTTTTTGAACTCTTATAATATTATTTTTCTTCCTGAGTATTTACATTTTATCTTGTTGGAACTAACTTTATTCTACTATTTCAATTTTATATCATTACTAAAATAGTTTGAGTCCTAGTAGTTCTAACACCATTCAAGACTTCTTCACCAAATTGAAATTAGTGATATTGTAGTTAAATAAATGTGGGATTGAAAAAGAAAACACCCAATTGATCCTTAGCATTCTCTCCAAAATTGGTTATGACTATTTAGTGTTTGTTTATACCTTCTATCCCATAAAGACCGACCTACCAAATCAATTCACTATGTCATCTCTTGATGATTTTTCTACCTCACTAGAGATTAGTATAAGCTCACACAAGTGTGTACTCTAAAGTATTCAATATCAGATGATCTTATTGCCACTCAAGGAAAAAAGAACAAAAGGATTCAAATGAAAATAAGGAAACCAAATAGAAAAATAAGGACAAAAAGGATAATGCACATGAAGAGGATAAAAATTATCCAACCACTTCCAAAAGGAGCTTCTAATACTTCCTCTTTTATGGGTGATAAGACCAAGAAAGAGAGGATCAAATGTTCCTATTGTAAGAAATATGGTCATGAGGAACATACATGTATGATAAAATAGTTTTTTCACTTAACACATTATCAAGAAGAACAATATCATTGTTCTTAATAATATATCTACATATTCATTAGATGCAAGGTATTCTAAGGTAGAAGATAAAAATAAGGGAAAAGGAAATGGAAAGGCTCTTATTGTAATTGTAGACTCATCTTCTAGGATTAGGTTAATTGACTCCAATGCTTCACACCATATGGCTTCATCACAAATTAAGTTCTCATCTATGGAGCCTTATTTTATGTCTCACATATTTATGTGTGAAAATATTCTATGAGCATATGTAATAGAGGGTTTATTTTGTTGGTGAAGGAACATTTTATGATGTCTTTAGTATACCCTTCTAGTCAACTAATCTCTTGTACATATATCATATTACTACCAATAGGTTGGTAAGAGAGGTTATTAAATAATCCTAATTATATAGTGATTATATAACTACACAACTTGATGAAATTTTTGCATTTGGGAGGGCATATCATCAATCTAGATTGCATGACTTCTCACATTTTCCTCTTGAAACCCCTTCAACAAATATTCATAAATTTTTGAGTAGTCCCTATGATGGGCAGTATAGCTATCTAAACCTAGCCCATTCTAAGGTTTCAAATACATGTGTTGTTACTCCATCTACTCCTACTTCTACCAAGACTAGAGTTACTTATATTATTCTAGTTCAACAAGATCATCCTATATATCTTCTAGATATACCTTATTGGGATATTTTTCTACTAGACAATTCCCATTTTTTTAGCGAGTACCATCACATAGATCTTGAAGACACTATCAAGGATATTCATCCTCTACCTATCATCTTGATAGAGTTTAGTTTTTCTTAACCAAAGACCTCCAATGATTCCTCTAAGTAGAATTGTATCAATATTCCTTTTTCACCTCATTGTGACATCTATCTACTAGACATTTCACATCTATTTGTGGAGTCCTACCTTTCATATTTGGAGGACACTTTTGATGGATTATTCTTCCTCCTTTTTGTTGTAGTTCCATGACTACATCAATATTTTTAACTTATTTGGTGATTTTTCTTCATTAATTTCTACTTGGTTTTGAGAGGTCACTTCTTGTAGTTAGGCCTAGGAATCTTGATTTAGTTGTGTACCATTTTAGCACTCACATGTCAATATTTGAGTAGCATCTAGTTACATTTATCTTACATTTTCATCCATATTATTCCTTTTTGAAATAGGAAGATCTTGTGCATACTCCATTGAGTATTATTATTCCTAAGGGGAGAAATATTGTTTAACAATATTTGATCATCTTCAGTGTGCGGGAGGATATACATCAAGGATGGTTGCATGGCTCTTCTCAATTGTTTTATCTCTTTACCTTGGGGTTATTTTCTCTTTATTTTAGGGGATTCTATCTATCTTCTCGAGGGTATTTTTCACTTTTGAGGGGGATTTATTTTTATATGATTACTTTATCAATATTTATTTATTGGGACCCATATTTTCACCCAGTTAAGATACACTTAAGGGGGTGTTAGTGTAGGTATTTTATTTTCCTTTTTGGATAGTATGTATTTTATTTCACATTTAATTTATTTATTTTACTTGTATTGAGCGAGTCATAATAAGGGTAGTTTGTGTAGTAGTTGTTTCTTTTCTCATTATTTTGTCTTTCATCCCTTCTATTGCTATATATGTATCCACCTCTCTAGGTTATGAATTCATTAGTAAATTTTGAGCTCTCACAATGATATTTTTCTTATTGGTATTTAAATTTTATCTTGTGGGAACTAACTATATTCTATTGTTATTATTATATATCATTGCTATAGTATTTTTATTTAACCTATTTATTATACTAGGTTTTGGGTAGCTTTAGTTCATTTTTTAATATAGTAAGGGTGGCCAAGTTTTCTATGCCAAAAGGATCTAGAAAATTTAATGATTCATGGAAGTAGTCTACTAGGAAATTATTTATATGGAAATTTATCAAGAGATGAACAAAAAATGGAGTAAAATAGTAAAATAGGTGAATGTCAAGACAAATACATTTCAAATTAGATAAAAGTAGAAAATCAATGACATACACTAAAAAAACAAATATGTGCACATTAGAAATGTGCATTATAGAGTAATGGGAACCTACAAACCAAATTTTGATGGACTCCAAGCTTAGGAAACTATTCTACCTTAGGGATTTGGGACCTAAAACATAGATCACCAACAAATTGGCACTCTTGCCAAGGGCAAACATTAAAAATGTTCATATTTTGAAGACTTAGGTTAATTAATAACTACGATGTAGCCAAGAGAAGGTCATTAATGTTGGTTTAAATAGAGTCATTATCAAACTAGGTAGCATATCAACCTTTATAGTTTGACCCATTCACACTTGTTAAATCTCTATTTAGGGAATTTTTATCTTTTGTCTCACTTCATGTGGTTGAGACACATGTACTCACCTCTTGAAACACCTATCACATGAACACTTAACACATGTTCTCACACTTGTCATATGATCTAACATGCATTGCACATTTGGAGGGGTAGCCATACATTTAATGGTACCTTCCTACCTCCTCTATCTTTCCTTTATATGCAAGACTCTCATTATACATTTTATACATTCTCATTTTTATTGATAGACATGATTTTTGTGCTTATTTTTCACTTGTGAAAGATAGATCATTGAATTTTCTTTTATATATTGGTTGCTCTAACATGGTATTAGAGATTTGAATTTTCAAGATCCTTCTCAAATTAAAGGGGTTTTTAGCCAACATATTTGATATAGTGTGTCTTAGAGCCAAATGGAGCTTTCCATTGCAATTAAAAGTCTCACAAACCTTAAAATTGAATATCAAATTGGCGATTTTTGAACACATGTCCCAAGATCTATCATCTTATGGGGTGCTCCATAATCTCTCTTTATCTCTCCTATGGGGGGAATATTTCTTATGCTTATGTGATATAAATATTCCTTGGGGGTCATGATGATTCATTCCTTTTATCTTCTATCTTCTTGACTTGTACATGAACACTTTGTATCATTTCTCTTTTGGAGTGGAGTTTTTTCCTATAATTTTTTCTTCTTTACTTCATTTATGAAAATTTTGCACTTGGTTACCTAACATGGCCTAGTAGCCTAGATCCATCATCATTGTATTTATTCTCCCTAAGTTACACTTAAGGGGAGTATTAGTGTAATGGGGTCATTATCAAAATAATTAGTATATTACCCTTTCTAGGTTGACACATTCATACTTGTTAAGTCTCCACTTAGGGAATTTTTAATTTTTGTCTCACTTCATGTGGTTGAGACACATGTACTCATCTCTTGAGATACCTATCACATGCACACTTAATACATGTTCTCAAAATTGTCATATGAGTTAACATGTGGTGCACATTTGGAGGGGTAGTTGAACGTTCAGTCCTACCTTCCTACCTCATCTATATTTCCTTTATATGCAAGACACTCATTGTACATTTTATACGATCTCATTTTTATTGATAGACATGATTTTTGTGCTTATTGTTCACTTGTGGAAGATATTATTAAATTTTATTTCAAATATTGGTTTCTCCAACATGGTATTAGGGATCTAAATCCACAAGATTCTTATCAAATCAAAGGAGGTTCCACCCAACAACTTTCATAAAGTTCATCTTGGAGCCAAACGAAGCCCATAATTGTGATCAAAAGCCTCAAAAACCTTAAAATTGGTAATCAAATTGTTGAATTTTGAACATAGGTCCCAATATCTATATTTTATGCCCACACCATAATCTCTCTTTATCTCTCCTATTAGGGGAATATTTCTTATACTTATGTGATAGAAGTATTCCTTGAGGGTTAGGATGATTCCTTCC
Organism: Sequoia sempervirens; assembly: GCA_007258455.2. Classification (NCBI taxonomy): domain Eukaryota; kingdom Viridiplantae; phylum Streptophyta; class Pinopsida; order Cupressales; family Cupressaceae; genus Sequoia; species Sequoia sempervirens. Next base: position 23,935 of record VDFB02263629.1, read on the forward strand.
TTTTATCTTCTATCTTCTTCACTTGTACATTCACTACATATCATTTCTCTTTTGGATAGAGGTTTTTCCTATAGGATTTTATCCTTTACTTTGTTTATGATAAATTTTTAATTGAGTACCTAACATGGACTAGTAGCCAGGACCCAACATCATTGTATCTATCCTCCCTAAGTCACACTTAAGGGGGTTTTAGTGTAAACAAGGTCATTATCAAACTAGTTAGAATATCAAACTTTCTAGGTTGACCCATTCACACTTGTTATGTCTCCACTTAGGGAATTTTTAGTTTTTGTCTCACTTCATGTTGTTGAGACATATGCACTTACCTCTTGAGAAACTTATCACATTCACACTTAACACATGTTCTCATTCTTGTCATATGAGCCAACATATGTTGCACATTTGAAGGGGTAGTCAAATGTTCAATCCTCCTTCCTACTTCCTCCCCCTTACCTTTAAATGCAAGGCACTTATTTTACATTTTATACACTCATTTTTATTGATAGATATGATTTTCGTGCTTATTATTCACTTGTAAAAGATATAATTAAATTTTCTTTCAAATCTTGGTTGCTCCAACACTTAGTTGATAATTTCATAAGGTTTTCTTATATGAAATTTTGTTTCTCCTTATTTAAGAAGTGGAAAACCTATCAAGGATAGACTCATAAGTTAGAAAAAAGAAAAGAATATTAAAGATGGAGAGAGGAAAAGGATTTGGAACTCAAGAACAACTAGTAGAGGATTGAGGGTTAATAAATTCAGATCTTCCCATTTGTGAACAATAGTTGATCATATTGGAGGCGTCTAGGATTAAGGAGCTTATTGGCATTAATAATAAAGTGAATTGCAGGCATTCCCAAGTGTGACATCTAGTATTTGAGGAGATGAGATTACTGATGTAAAAAATCAGCCCTTTGACCTTGCTTTCTAGATTATGGGTATGTTCTAGTTATGTTTCAAATTAATAAAGAATAATTGGGCCATCTTTCATTTATACAATTTCCTTCTTGTTTTAGCATTTAGCATTTTCTTTCAATTTTTGGCACCATTTCTGACAACAAAAATTTAAGAAAAAGCAAAATACAAACAAAAACAAAAAATAAAAATTTGAGACCCTAGGGGGACATCTCAAATAAAAGCTTTGTTTGATCTTATGATGAACTGAAGGCTGACAAGGAAGATTCTTTCTAGTACACTGTTCCTTTGGAGCTTGGTACAAAACCTTTTTGGTAGAGTAAAAAACCCATAACCCTACTCTCGCCCCTTAAATATAAAAGGAATTAATTAAATTGAAAGAGGGAGTTAAAATCAAACCAATCAAGCTTTCTATGTGGGCCTCCAACCTTGTTTTGGTAAGAAAGAAGATTGGAGATATTAGGTTATATGTGGATTTTAAAAATTTAAATATCAAACCCCTCAAGGAAACTTCCCATTTCTTATTATGGACCATTACTTATAGCAATTAATTGGGTTAGAGTTGATGTCCATGATGAAAAACTTCAATTACAATAAATTCATGCTCAAAGAATTTGAGTTGCATAAGACAAACTTCACCATGCCATGGGAAAATTTTATGTATCTTTGAATGCCATTCAAATTGAATATTGTTGGAGTTGTGTTATAAAGGGCCATGGATATCACCTTCTTTGGACATAAATACAATCATGGTTGTGTATCAAGAATACTTGACTACTTAATCCAAGGATTGAAATGATTATTGTAAACATATGGAATTAATCTTCTAGAGATGTTTAGAGCATGTGATTTCTTTGAATCCCAACAAATATGTTTTTGGTGTAGAAGAAGGTAAACTTATTGGGCATAGTGTATCCAAGGAGGGGTAATAATTAATCCTAAATTTGTCAAAGACATCAATCTTATCCCACATCCCAAAATAGTCAAAGTAGTTCAATTATTCTTTGGAAAAATAAAATTTGTTAGGAGGCTCATTCCTAACTTTACAAAGAAGACAAATGTTAGGAAAAGGTGTGTTTTTCAGCTTGCATAATGTTATAATACTATTTAATATTATTTTTAGTGCACATAGGGATCTAGGGATACATGCATCACATGGTTAGACATTCTTGAGGACACTTTATGTGTTGTATGTAACATTGGTATAAATATTTAATGTGGGCTTGCACATTGGAAAAATATTTAATATTGGTCAAATTTTGTACCAAAAATTTAATGAGGGAGGAAACGGTTTTGTAAGCTCATGGTATTAGTCATATGGTTTATGTAATACCACTTGGTGTTTTTGTGCAAGCTTACATTTATAAAAGCAAGCACATGAGTAGTTGTCTAAGGTTGGCCATTTTTGGGTTGGATTGTGTGAGAATCTCTTGTAGGTTGTACATGTGAGGCTTTGAAACATAGCATGGGATGTGTGATTACATGCTTGTTCACATGGATTTCATGCAAAGATATGGATTTTTTGTAGGTATTCATGGAGACTTTGTAGATGTATTATAATAATTTCATTGTTGAATAATATGAGTGATGGATGCTTTTAGAGGCTAGGGTTTTCCTAGGGCATATCTTGTGTCATATTTTATGTATATTGTCTATTCTTTTGCATATGGATTATGAGTACTTGTTTTCATATTTTTCTTTATTTAGATTATTTGGAAATTTTCATAGATGGCTACAAATTTTCTTTTAGCAAAGGCCATTTCTAAGGTCTTGAAAAAGGGCCAGTTAACAAAATGAGATAATGAATCAAATGTGTCCTTTGTAGGAATTCAAGACAAATTTAAGGATGCACTAGTGTTGGCAAGCCCAAATTATTCAAACTCGTTCTAGTTATTTTTCTTTGCCTCATTTTACACTATTATTATTCTACTATAGAAGAATGATGAAGGATATGAACAACCAATAGATTTCTTTAGCAAGTCCTTGTGAGATGATAAAATGAAATATTCTATAATAGAGAAGCACACCTATTCTCTCATTAAGATAGTACCAAACTTTAGAACATATATCATAGGATTCAATATCATGACATTTCTACCACATACAATTGTTTGAGATATTTTCATACAACATTAGCCATACACAAAAGGTGCAAGTGGACCAGAAAAATCCAAGAGTTTGACATGGAGGTTGATACAACCAATTTGGTCAAAGTTCAAGGTCTATCCAAGTTAATGGATGATGTGAATTTGGATGCATTTAAAGTGATTTATGAAACTACAACCAATCTTTGTTTCCATGTCATTTGAGAGATTGTACTTATTGTAAGAACATAGTATTTTACTTAGAGAATTTAAGTTGTCCTCTAGAGCTAAATTCTAAATAAAAGAGAACATTAAATCTTGACTCTTTAGAGATACATGATGCTCCAAGGTTACTTAGTGTGGAGAAACCTTGATGGTGTTCTCATAAAATGTCTAAATGAGGAGAAATCTTCAAGGTTTGTTAAGTAATATCACCAATAATTATGTGGCGGGAATTTCATATCAAAAACCACTAATTTTAAGATCACGAGAGTGAGTTACTGGTGGCCTATGTTGTTTAGGTGTGTGGCCAAGTTTATAAAATGTATTGATTCTTGTTACAAGTTTTCTAGTAAATTAAAATTTGTAGGTGCACTTCCCCTCACTATTGCTTTAATAGAGGCTCTATTTCAAGAGTGGGGCATTGGCTTTGTTGGAGAAATAATAGAAAAGTCTAAAATAGATATTGTGTATATTGGTGGCGAATGATTAATTAACAAAATGGCTAGAAGTAATTCCTACAAGAAACTCCACATCAAAGGTGGTTGATTTTCTACTCAATAGTGTAATTACCAAATTTAGAATACCATCCATAATAGTTATTGATAAGCAATATGTTTTAGATCTTGGGACTTTGTTGATACATGTTCTTAGTATGGGATATAGCTAACACATTCATATCCTTATCATCCTTATGGAAATGGACAAGTTAATTATAGTAATAAGAGAATCATAAATATCATTAGAAAAACCATGGATGCAAAAAAGTAGAGATGGGATGATAAGTTAATTTTTTGTTTGGGTAGACATAATAACTTGCAAGAAAGAGTTTACTTGAGCTAGAATATGGTATGGAGGCTGAATTCCAATCAACCTTGAATTACCAATCTACAAAAATGCTATGGTAGACTAGAGGGTAAGAAGAAGATGTCATCTCTTAAAGATTATATGAGTTGATTGGGATTAAAGAGATGAGAAAGGATTCCCATGAGATAAGTTTTTTGAGACAAAAGAAAATGAAATACCTCTTTGATAAGATGGATATCAAGAGGGATTTTTAGATTAGGGATCCTCATCCTCATCTGGAATTCCAAGTTAGAGCATAAGGGAAAACATGGAAAATTTGATGTCCTATGGGTTACTTGATATCAAATTACTGAGGGATGCAATCAAGAAACTTTATACCTCAAGAGCTTAGATGAAGAGATCATAGAGTTTTTAGTCCATGGTAAACACCTTAAACATTATTTATCCTAATGGTGGGGTTCATTGAACCTATGTGCATATAAGTTATCTTTTTTTTTTGTCAATATCTTGTCTTGTAAATATTATGTTTTGTATGCATTTGTGTAGTCATGATCTGTGTTTGACCATGATGAAGTGTGTGTTGTCTCAATATATTTTTTGTTAATATTTTGGTTTGCTCCTAGAGAAATCATGGGATATCATTGTGCTTGCAAGCGACACATGTCTCCAACTATATCTAATGTTGGAGCCCAACTTTGTAGAACTCAAATTTTATAGATTTGATTAGGTTTAGCCATGTGCTATATTGGATTTATATTAGCCTACCTTTTATAATTGATCTAAGAAATTATAAGTGGGTTTTTCCTTTGCAAAAAAATTACCCAAATTTTCTTTGTGGTGTCCCCTATATGTTCATTATGCTTTAATGTTTTCCAAAGGTCCAAAAAATTCTAAGTATTGAAGCTATTGGGGTCATTCCTTTAATATATGTGTTGGTTGTGTTGGCCTATTTGGTTGTTGGAAATGTCTTCCCATCTATCTTATGTTTGAAAAGGTTGATTTGTACCTTTGAAAGTTTTTTATCCACGTGGTGTCAAACTTATCTCTCTACTAGTACGAATTCATTTCCCTCCAAACCCCACTATCCCTAAACCTCGCTAATGAAGGGTTTTCCCAAGTGTTTTCGAGTTTCAGACTTGATCCCACATGTATTACTTTTTGTCCAACTTTGATTCCCCAATGTTGACATCACCATTTAGGAAGAGTTGTGAGCTGCTTTATACTTGCTAACATCATCATGAAATGATTTTTATATGGTGTTAACATCATAATTTTGAAAGTTCTATGTTGATTCATACCTACTGACATCATCTCTTCGTACTCCAAAAAAATTCTAAGTCTTTCAAACCAAAGGATCAAGCCATCAATTTCCCCAATACCCTTTTTCATGCTCCCTGGAACCCTAACTCCCGCTTCAATATTTTTCATTATATTTTGGAGTTAGTTTTATCTAGCCTTTAACTTGATACCCATTTCCTATTGCTCCAAAATCAAGAAACTCAATTGATTTTGTCATTTATCCTATCATAGTCAAAATTTCAACCATTCCTTATCTTATTACCCATCATAGAGTACCCTTGATTTCCTAATCCTAACATCCTAAAGTTTTATTCCCTATCAGTGTTTCCATTTCAAACTTTCCCCATTGCACATCCCTTCTTGGCATGACTTCTTAGTCATTTTCAAACCCTGAAGCTCCAACCTAAGGCATGAGTTCTCCTTGACCTTTGAGAGTTTAAAACTCTTACCATTTCTCATTATAGCTCCGATGGATGATCCATAATGAATTTATTGAGCTATAAAAGGTTGAAAACTATTAGAAAATGTCCTTTCCCATGTGATTACCATTGTTCATCATATTGTAGGGGTTAAAATGATGCAGGACACCATTAATGCATCTACAAGACCTAACAACTATCATATCTAATTCGTTGGTGCCTAGAAAACATTTTTAATTAGAAGAGAAACATATCTAAAGGAAGAAAGTAATGTAAAAGGTGGATGCCCTATTTAGTGTTATGTTTATTATTATAGAACTTGATAACTAATACACTATCCTTAGGCCTCTATTCTAGTGGATGTTGCAGGTGTTTTCCTTTTCCTTACACACAAATCCAAAAGTCATTAATGACCAAAGGTATGCCATGTGAAAAAATGATGTTTTCTCACATTTTTAAATGTCTATAAGTCATGAGGGGACATTTTACTACATAGATAATTAATGAAAATGATAGCTAGGGTGTGAGGATTCTTTGCAACATACCCACATTGGGTCATAAAATTTATGAAATATACTACATTTCTCTCTAAAGGTATTAAGGATCCAAAATTTATCATTTAGAGGGGATACAAAAATAGAGAAGAGGAGTAGTTATAGACCAAATAGAGCAATGATATGCATAGGAAGCCTTAGTGTTTTAATTTTCATTTTGGTTAGTGTATTTTTGTGAGTATTTTGATTTGAGTTTATCAAAAAATTGTAGTAGCTATTCTCTATAACCTTGAATAAAGAGTGTCACTAATAGATTTCTTTTTTTTTAAGTTTCTCAAAGATTTGTATGTGTATTGGCTTGACAAATTATTGATTAGTTGATTAGCCAAAATGTTGTAAAATCATTTCAAATATTTTGTAATGTATCTTCTCAAGGATAAATAAAGAAATATGTAGTTTTACTTCTAGATTATTAAGTAGACTCTTATAAATTTCTATAATTTATGTTATTTACTCAAGTGCATGTGTAAAACCTAGGTTACATGTGCACTTGAATAGATATGATCTTTGGGTATATCTTGATTAAGGAACCCCATTTGGTTCCAACTATTATATGTTTTGTCTAAACTCTATACTTTATGCCCAATTTGATATAGACACTAGTCTATAATTTGTTCCCCCTTCCATCATTCCAATGCATTTAAAAAACATACCAAATAAAATTATTTATTTTTATTTATGTTTCTCTTCCCTGCTTCCATGTATAAATGTATAACAACAATAGGTGTTATTATACCCATACTTGAAACACTTTACCTAGTAAGCCCTTTTCTATTATATATAGGTGTAACCTTGCATATTCAAACAAAAACATAGATATATTGTGACAAATTGTATAGGGGTATAATATGCAATGAATTTGGTTTTTATTTGGAGATAATTCATTCCTTGTAGATTCATTTAATTTAGCACCTTAGGGAAACCCCCTTGGCCTTGCAAAACTAAAAGTAAAGGAAGTCTTACCTACGTAAAGAATTGGTCCCTACCTAAAGAATTGGTCCTTAGTTACCCAACTTGAGCATAGGTTTTGTGGTATTCTTCCCAAGTTTGACACCCCTAGCACTTGAGAATCTATCATGCCTTAGGGATTTGGGGCCTACAACTTAGATTGTGCTATCACAATCTTCAATAATCTATTTATTTTCATATTATTAAATATTAAAAAATAAAATTATATAAATGCTTTGACAAATATGTCAAAAGATTTTATATTGAATCTAATTATTTCAATAATTCTAAATAAGTTCATTATGATAAAATATTAAAAACTCTATTTACATAAAGAAAAAATTGTGGGATAAATAACTCTAATATTCAAGTTTCTTATTTTATTTTATTTTTTCATATATTTATTGTGATGTATGTTGTGTGCTCGAATTTTTATTATGTGGTACCTTTTGTATGACCTTTAGTAGATATTATTTTATGAATTAAATTAAATTGATTATTTCTTTAATCATGGTTTTATGAAATTTTTAGCCTAATTAATAGAAGAGAGACATTTAAACACTCAATTGAAGTATATGATTAACCAGTCTCTAGATGATCCTTTCTTCTTATTGATTATTTAGGGTTAGTGAATGTTTACTCTTGTTGGAAAAAAGCCACACTTGAACTGATGATAGACTAGCCACAAAGCAGGCCAATCACTCAGTGGTAGAGAACTCCAACAACAAATGAGAGGTCCTAGGTTCAAATCCTAGCTAGTCCATGAATGAAAAATTCAACATGGTATTAGAGTCAGACCAGGCTAGGAGCCTAGGCACATCAAATGTGGCTTATGGGGGGTGTTGGAAAAAATCCACACCTAAACTGAAGATAGACCAACCACTTGAAGTGGGTCGGTAGCTCAATAGTAGAGCACTCCAACAACAAATGAGAGGTCCTAGGTTCAATTCCTAACTGGTCCATGAATACAAAATTCAACAACTCCTCCATGTGCTCTCCATATTAATTAACATTATAATAATTTGATGTCTACAATTGCAATATTTTAACTTTATGAAATATATTTTAGTAAAAGTGTTTCATCTTCTATTTTATTTAAAGTATATAAAATTATTTTTTAATAAAGTTATTAAGTCTTGGTAATGATGATTAGATTAAATTTGTTTGTAATTTCCAACAAAGTGTGTCCACATATTATGATTTTGTAGTTGTGTTATTTGATGACATGTTCACTTTTTATACTTGTAAAGTTCTTAATAAGTAAGATAGTATAAAATATTGAGATAAGATAACTTTATATACAAAACATGGAATTAGATTAAATTTAGAGAAATGATTTGTAGGACTCTTGATAAATTGTTTAGGCAATCAATCTAATGGGTGTTTAGGCTAGAAATAAAATCTTCGAGCTTTGTTTGGTTGCCTCAATTTATAATTTCATGAACTAATTTTTGATTGGAGATGCCTCCATAAGTATGTATAATATCACTATTTATTCGACCTATTAGGAAAAATGAACTACATATTTATGACATTTAATTTGTACAACTCATGAATTCATTTTGCTATGTTTTGACATGCAAGTTGATTGTAGTAATCATTTTATGAAAAGATTAGCTCAAAAGAGGAAGAAAACAAATTTTAATTGAGAGGACTAGGTTGTAGGTATAGTCATCTCTAGTGGCTAGGTCTATGCTCGTAGTGTAGTCTAGAATGATAGAAAACTTGTAGGAAAGGGTTGATTTGAACCTTAAGTAATTATAGACATAAAAATTCCATAGTCCATGATATTAGCAAGAGTTGTTTTTGGATTTTGACTATGTATTTTTTTCCATCAACATTAAGGATCACACTCCATGATTCATCATCATGAAATAGATGACAATAAAAGAGTTCAATAACTAATAAAAAATGTTTCACTAAAAAGATGAAGATTGGTGTCAACTTATGCACAAAACATGACAATTTGAGCATCAAGACATTATATTTATGATGAAACTATAAGTGTTAAATAAAAAATAAAAGGGAAAAGTAGACATTTGTATCCCTTGCATATATGTTATTTGAATGCTTTACTTTTAATTAATAATATATTATTTAATTTTGTATAAGATAAATATGGGGTTCTATTAAGGAACCATAATGCAAAATGCTCACTAAGAAATAAAATAAAATATAAAATAATGATGGCCTATATAAACAACCCATACAAAATTGTATGATAGACAAAAAATAGAAGAGAAAACCCATGCAACCTAGACAAAAAACAAACTAAAAAAATCCTTGGAAAACCAAATGATCAAGGGGAGCCAAAACCCTTAAAATTCCACATGAATATGCAATTGATCCACCAAATAATGGTTGAAAGCTCAATCCATCCAATTGACACTAGGAACCATAACTAATCAAATTTTCACTAACGTATTCTTAGTAGGATCCTTCATGCTAGTGAACTATACATGATGAATATTCTTGATCCTCTAGGGAGCTCTCACTTGCTTCCCTCCTACAAGTTGTGGAAGGGTATTTAAGCACTTGACACCTCCAAAGTCCCCTTATATTGGAAAATAAGTAGATGTTTAACCACTATATGAATATCATGATAGATGGTGGCAAGAATCATTAGGTCCATGTTGACATCTTGTAGTTCTATTTACATCACCACCAAATCCATGCCCCTTGGACTATTTCCTTTTCCTTGTTCTCCCCTTCATTTGAATCTTCTACCACCTCCATTGGATAATTATCAACTACTGTTGTATTCTTAGGAATGAGGAACAATTCAATCCACCCTCTAATTTATTCTGATAACACAACCCTACCCAACTTCTTTAAAAAATCTACTACAATCATGGAATGAGACTTAGGGAACCATTATCCACCAATCTATCCTCTTTGGGAATACTCTTCACCAAATATAGAAGAATGAAGCTATGTCATCTAAAGGTTTTCTTCAAATTAGGATTTAGAACATGACCCCCACACAAAGGATCAATGGGAGTCTCCAATCTCTTTCAATCAATAACAAACAAACCATTGAACACCTAAAAGCATTGACACCCTAACATCATTAGCAGTTGTAGAGCTATAGGAATACTATATCATTGGCAGAAACACCATAAAACCTTTGTTGAATATACACAAAAGAATAAGAGCATGCAACCTATTAAAATGTGTTCACAAATGCCAAGCATAAAGAAACATTCAATATCACATATTTCCCAACAAACCAAGGCAAGATCTTTTATCAATATGAGATAACGACAAGGGATTTATCAATCATGACAACTTTTCATCTTGAATTAAGACATCAAGCCCATCCTAATCCACAATATTATAAATTTATAATGTCAAAAATGGAGTAAATCAACACCTTTATTAGTTAAGATGTCCATTTCCTTATTTTGTTCTTAATAACAATGAGAAAAGGATATAGCCTCAAAACATTAATACCATCAAATTGCCTCCTCCAAAAGACAATAAGGTTTCTAATTCAAATATTAATCTTTTTTTATACAATTAATAACATTCAAAGTTGTCCTCCATTACTAGCTTTTTTCACCCCTTCAAACTTGCTACAAAAAAAACCAAGAGTGATATTTCCTATTCCACCTCATTGTTATTCTTATGACTTTAAGAAGGGAGCTCCCATTAATAAAATCACCAAATAAATTGAGTAAGCCAAAACCTATCCTAGTTGAACTCAAGCTACCACAAAAGTCCTATCAAAATTTAATTTCTTAAAATCATTCAATAAAATATTCTATTTATCTAATCTACCCTTTTTTTTTCTATTTCCAATTATCTTATTAACAAAAATAATATACTAAATATTATATAAATAATAAAAAATACACTATTATTTTTTTTAAATTATAAATAACAATAATAATAAAATCTTCAAAACAAAATTGCTACATTTCATCAAATAAAAAAAAAAAATTGTTGTGGGCAGTAGGGTGGGTGCCCCTCCTAACTAGCAGAGGGGATGTGGAAGATTCGCCACGGTGTTCAGAGAGAGGGTCAAGAGGCTGACGTGGGAGGGATTTTATGAATAGGAATTGGCAGGAAAGGTCTTGTCTTGAAAGTACGCATATTGATGGGAGAAGTGATGTCATCCTTTCCAAGGCCAGATAGAGTGCATTTGCTTGAAGGATTTTAGTCTTTTCGACAAGGTATTGACATGTTTGGAGGTGCATCATTAGTGGAGGCGGTTGCTTAGTACTTGGCATTAATTCATGATGAGTTGGCTTTAAGGTCGATCAAGGCTTGCTTTCATTTTCATTTTAATTTCCTTTTGGCTACGGTTGGAGTTCATTTTCTTTCTGGCTGAGTGTAGTCTAAGCTTGAGCATCGATGGCCAAGTGCTCAAGGTTTGTGATAGAGGTATCGGTGGATGGGTTGGCAAGATTTGGGGTGCATACCCTAATTTCCTTGAAGTCATCGGCCCGACAAGTTTCTTTCAGGGAAATAACAGATCAACGTTTGAAGAGGATTCTTCTTAATAATGATCCTTTGGTAGTTGTGGCGACCAAAATGATCCTAGGTTCCGGGCATTTGGAGAACAAGGAATATGGTAGGGATAATATGCATGTATCATCTCATTTTTTGGATTCTCTCTTGGATAACCAGGTTGATAAGGTCAAGGCGAAATGGCTACTTGAAAAGATGTTTAGGGAAGATTTGGTGGAGGGGGTTGATGAGGTTCTATGTGCGATGGTGGTTGGTAGAGGTATTTTGTGTCCTTGCGATTTGGAGCTCCTTTGGTGTTCGGATGATGCTATCAAACTGTATCTGTTTCTTCTCGACTTGAGTGGACCAACCCTTATGAAGCACATGATGATAGCGACGATGGCGGTGGAGTTCCTGAAGAAGTTCTTCGGGTTGCTAGTGGTAGGGGGTGTGGATTGGGTTAAAGATTTTGAGGCATTTGCAAAGGCTAACCATTTTTTGTAAGTTTGGTTTGGGTTGTGTCCTGGTTTCGTAGGTTTGTTTTTTGTTTTAGAAGCTTGGGTGGTGCTTTGTGGTGTTGGCCTTTGTTGGCCATTTTGGTTTTCTTTGGCTCTAATTGGCTTTTTGGTCGGGTTGGTTGGCAGGTTTCTTCTTAGTGGTTCTTTGTTTTTTGGCATAGTTGCCTGGGATGTTGATGGTGGATATTTTAATCTGCAATGTAGACAAAACTTTTATTAAATTAATAAAAACTATACTTACATATCAAAAAAAAATTGCTAAATTTTCATCCCAAACTTTTTATAAAAATTTAAAAAATAGTTTTTCTAGCTTTAATACTAAAATTTTAGTTTAATATAATTTTTATATAATAAAATTTTGAATTACAAAATACATTTCATAAAAAAAAAAAGAATTATAATTTATGATTAAAAAATTAATGTTGAATGTAAAATTTTAATTTAATAAAAAATTAATTTAAAGTATGTTAAATAAGTAATTATTTAAAATTATGCAAAAATAATTTAATTAATATTATAATAATTTTAAAAAACTAAATGGGATATATTGCCTATAGTGATATTATATTTCTACTATAATTGTAAAAAATACTTTTGAATTTAATCAACAAATTAAATTTTATTTTGTAATCCGTGATCGCACTCCTTGGCAAAACCGTTCTCCTCCGCCGCGGGCTACTCAGGGGTGGCCTTTTGGCAGTGCTTTGGGGAGCGGCGGTGGTAGTGGGTGGCCCTCTACTGATCCTCCTGCTTCGGGCTCTGGGTGGCCAAGTTTTAATAAAGCATTCCCACGTATGGCGCTTACAATTTTGCCTCGGCGCGAGGAAGAAGATAAAGATAAAAAAGATGCTGATGATGGTTGGGGTCCTCCTGACGTCACTCCAGACCCCGTTGATGTATGGGGGAGAAATTTGGATGACAAAGACCCTCCTAACTCTGCTGACACTGCTCTGGTCGCTTCATGACCTTTTTATCTTTGTTATTTTGGACTTCTGGGCTTAGCCCATGTTATATGTTAATTTTTTGGGCATTGCCCATGTGACTTTTGGGGTGTGCCTCTCTACCAACCACCCTTTTTTTTTGAATATGTATGTTTATATTTAAATTAATATAGATACTTGCCTATTCATCAAAAAAGAATATACCATTTTAAATTGGGTATTTTATTTATCGCTTATTTTAATCTTAAAAAAGGGATTCACACTTTTACTGTGAACTGTGAAGAGAGCCTCTTTTCGATGCAAGTCTCTTTCATCATCAAAATTCACTCTCGAAGGGTTGATCTCGAACGGCGCCTCCATTGTGTCTAGGGCTGTGCTGTGGGTTGTTCCGGTGCTGATCTTGGGTCCCATAGACTTCTTTGGCCTCGTGGACGTCATTAAAATATTTCATTTCAAGAATTGCCAACGAAACAAATACGCAACCTTTGAGACCTTCCGAGTCCAAAATCCATTAAACATACCTGATTTTAACTAGATTTTGATCTCTATCATATCTGCCAATTTCGCAACAGTCTACTACAGTAGCAACAGGTCACGGGCGCCTCGTTTTTTTCTTTATTATAAACCATTGCAAACCCATTTCATTTTTCATGTCCAGAAGGTAAGGAAAGAGGCTGGCGAAGATAAACAAAGATAACAATGGCCACAATTCTCCTCTTAATCACTGTAATTCTTGTATCTTCTCTAGGACTGTCCACCAGTTTAAGAGCCACAAATCACAGAACTCTCCCTCAAAAGTCCGCGAGTGATAAGATAAATTTAGCCTGCCAGGCTTCTGAATACCCAGAGCTCTGTAAGTCATCTCTGTCACAATCCACACTAATAACACCCAATTCATCCCCAGAAGAAATAATCTCAGTAGCCATGATTCTGTCAGCTGATGAAACCGAGAAAAGTTATAATCAGTCAATCTATCTGGCCCATCTGTCATCTAATGCCAATTATACAGCCGCTGTTAGGGATTGCTTAGATTTCCTGGACGGTTCAATGAGATACATTGCTAAGAGCAGAGGAGGATTGAAGACCATAGATCAGAAAAAAGTTAAGAACTTGAAGGCCTGGATGAGCGCTGCTCATACCTATCAGTATGATTGTAGTTCGGCTTTACAATTTGTGAACACTACAAAGGAAGTAAGGAGTGCAATGGAACAGCTGGTCACGGTTACATCGCTGACCAGTAATGCCCTTAGCATGCTGGACGCCCTAGACACTTATGGAGAAAATATGGCCATATGGAAATCCCCCACCACAGAGAGATCAACAACTCGGTCAATTGACGCACACTGGAGAAATTCAACTCTAAATTCAATTGATTATTTTAATAACATTTGGGGTATGTTGGCGGGCGACGACGTGGTTCCCAATGTGGTCGTGTCCAAGGATGGGCCCTTAAGGAGCATTCAGCAGGCTGTGGATTCTGCACCTGATGATTCTGAGCAGAGGTTTGTGATTTATATAAAGCATGGGGTTTATGAGGAGAATGTGAGGATTCCGCCCAAGAAAGTGAATGTTATGTTTGTGGGAGATGGCATAGATACGACAGTGATTACTGGGTCTATGAGCGTGCCTTCTTTGCCTGGTCCTGTTACTACTTATGGCTCTGCAACTGTAGGTAATAAATCTGCTCGGAAAACTTAGTTTTTTATATTATAAATTAACTCTTGTTTTTTAGTGATTGTTTGTGTTGCTTCGCCTTGTGTGAGTCTTCTGGAATCAATTGTGAAGTATTTAAATTGGCCAATGTTTGGTTCTCTTTGCAGAACCCATCATTAAATATAATTACCCATCGTCAGGGTAATGGCAGATTTTTTGGGTCTATCTGCAGGAAGATCCAAAACATTGGACAATTTAAATTGCATTTGACTCTAAAAGACGAAAAAAAAATTGAAGTTAGTTTGTTTCTGTGATTTTGAGTTGTAGATGACTCTTTCCTTTTTGGGGCCGTGGGTATTGTTGTGGCTGTTTCATTTTTGGGGCCACTTGATACTTTGTTTCCAGGCTTAGCTGGTTTGTTTGGTTTTGGGATCAGGATAGGCTGTACTTTCTACTTTGGTATTTATATATGATTCTATTTCAAAAGAAATAAAAATAATGCCTTATTTTACCTGGTATATTGTTTTCGTTGGGGATCTGTGATCTATTGCTGGGAGGTTTTATGGATAGATAGTATGTTCTCTTTTTATGCTTGTAATGATTGATGTAGTTGCCCCCATATCCACAGAAGTTATAAAATCTGGATTTTATATTTTTTGGTATTATAACATAAACTCTAAAAATTTGAGTCAGTGACCCGTGCCTTGAATGCTATATATATATTGTCTTTCATTCTTGTAAAGATGTAATTGCTTCCATACCCACAAAAGTTATTTTTCTTGGCAACCATCTTTTGTTATTGAAACATAAATTCTAAAAACTTTGAGCTTCAGACCCATGAATTTGATTGATCGATGGTTAGTTCTCTTTTCATTCTTGAAAAGATGTAGTTATTGCCACACTGACAAAAGTTGTTAATCTCAGAAACCTCTTTTGTATATTAATTAAAATAAACTCTAATAATTTAAAACTTTGAGCTTGTAACCCAGTTGGGTGAGACAAACTCTCTACACAGAGTTGAGATTATTTCGCTTTTAGCATTTGTAGAATTAGGGAGGAACCAGCTGTAATCTTTAGGTTACAACTGTCTGGATCAGTACAGATAATCCATATTTGATGACGTGCAATGAGCAACCTCTATGTCACCATGATGTCACCATGATAACTTAGAATGTAGTGATCACTGCATATCTCCTGATGGGAATGTTACATCAGGAAAGCTTTAAAAGTGCAGGTTAGCATTTGAATCCCGAGCCTTGTCCAATCATGACTAAGGAGGGAAAAAAAGACATTTGCAGGTCAATAAAAACCTTTTTTGGGTTCCATAATTTGATGGAGCCGTGGAACAAGATGTTCCTTCAGACAGATTTTGGTTTGTTCCTAGACGTAATAGGGAAGGCTTGCCTAGGGTGCAGGGTACCTTTAAGTTTGGTGATGTAAGATTAGGAAGTCTGAAAAATATTCTACTTCTAAGGATAACAAGGATGAGGAACGGTAGTTTGTGGCAAAGAGGAAAGGTAGAAGAAACCTTATAAACATTCAAAGCTCCCCTATGGTGATATCACTGCTAAATTTAAGTGTGGGGAATCCGAAGGAAGAAAGACAAATGCTAGCAAGTTTAAGCAAGTGGCTAAGGAAGATATTGTAATAACCCTCATAGGGTGTTAGCTGAAATCCAGATAGTTTTTTTCGCTAATAACTTAATTATATTCTTTCTAATCACCTAGATCTTAGAGTGGGCAAGGTGAGAGCATATGGAGATAGAATGAGCATAGAGGTAAATTAATTGAAAAGTGTTGGCAGCAAGCCGACCAACTTCCAATTAAAATAGAGTCATAGAATCACTCTAGCCAAACTGGTTGATAGTGAGTGCAAATGAAGTTGCATCATTGCCAACATGACAGATTAACTCACTTGATACTGATTCATGCCATGCAAGGTGGAGAGTGAACTAAAATAAAATAGGGCCCGATGGTACTACATTCCAAGATAGAAAGTTGTTCCTTCTTTGCTTAAGATTGCTCAATACATCAACAAATCAACTAAAACACACATTTAGACATGAAGGTAAGAAGTTTTACTCAAACATGCAAGAAATAGCTGTGACAATAGCTAGATTTCATTAACATAAGGCATAAAGCCAAACTTTACAATGGCAGAATGTAGAAATACAGTGTCTGCTAAAGAAAACTGTGAGAGGAGCCCAAAAGAAGAACCTTCAGATTATAGTCCATTGCCTATGTTGTAGTCGATGTCATACTTTTCAAGAAGGATTTCAATGGGGTCCTATTAAGATGCATTGGGGCAGATCAGATCAGCAGATTGTTGGAAGAGTTCCATGATGGCTCTTCAGGTGGCCATTTTTCTGCAAGGACCACTGCTGCAAAGATCATGAGGGCTGGTTATTATTAGCCAAACCTTGTTCAAAGATGGCTCTTCACTTTCATGTCATATTTACTCTTTACTTTTAATTATTATTGTAGCAAAAATGTTTCTCAGAATTGACTCGGCAAACCAAAAGATAATGATTTTTTAAAAATTGGGAAATAAAAATATGCTATAAACTTTATAAGAATAGAGAAAATGTGATGTTTTTTAAATTTCATTTAAATCAAGATTAAATGGCAATTTGTGGATAAATTGCAAATTTTTTGTTGATTTTTTGATACCTTGGATTTGTGCCTGGGTACCCAAAAAAAAGGGTGACCGATTCAGATCAGATTGCTGAACCTGCTGAGTGCCGATTACTCATAAGTTATTGCAATTTTTTGCTACTATGTTAATTATCTTCCTTAATTCTGTTCTGTTCAAGACAGCTAAATTTTAAGACTTTTGAGGACCATTATTTGCAAATTTTACTTCTACAACAAGTATATTAGTCCTTCATTGATTGGAGCACTTGAGATTTGTGTTGGTAAATCAAGGAGTGGAATATCCACCCTGTTTATGGATCAGCTTTTCATAACTCATTGTCTTGATCCTGGACTATGGCATGGCAAAGCGGAAGGTTAGTGTAGTTGGAAGGTTTGGGAGTTGTGCTTTTTGCTGCTATAAGTGTTTGGATGTCAATTCCCATTGTCAGATGTCTATGGAGGCCTTGAGGAGGGCAGTAGACCTTGTAATCAGCAATTGAAGATATTGACCTTAGGGAACTTAATCTCACTCTTCTGTAATTTTGATCCAAATTGAGTTTCTCTAGGTTAATTCTTGTGTCATGCTTCATTTTCATGCCATGTTTACTCTATTTTAGTGTTAATTATCTTCCTTAATGCTGTTTTGTTCAAGACAAGCATATTTCAAGTTGTTTTAAGACTTTTATTTGCAAGTTTTACTTCTAGAATAGCAAGTATACAAGTCCATTAATTGGAGCACTTTAGATTCATGTTGATAAAGCAATGAGCGGAATATCCACCCTATTTACAGATCTGTTCTTCATAACTCACTTTTTTGAGCCAGGACTATGACATGGCAAGGAAGAAAGTATGTGCAAATGTGTTGAATTGAATGCTACGAGTATTACCTTTTGTTAAACAACTCTACAAAGTACCAAAATGCATCATCTTGGTTTCCACGTGCTCTAGCAGGAAACCCTCTAACTTACTGCTGGACCAAACACCCTTTGCCCCCAGCCCTATAATTCTCTCCTTAGCTCCACAAAAATGACGGAAAACCCTTGCAACAATATGACACGAGCGGATAGACGATGCTTTGGCTTCAAGACAGTTCACAATCCTCATTTCTTAAGTACTAGATTGTAGGCTCTAACCCAAGTGTCAGAGCTCAAGTTCCATGGGACATTCTGTGATAGAATGGAAAAAGGTGCCAACATTGAGACCTAGGCCTTATAGTTAGTAGTTAGTAAAATGGTGAGGTGGTGCACATGTGAGAAGTTGATTTGTTTATAATTTGTTATTTCTGGTTTTTTATTGTGTTTGAGTTTTTTCATCAACGTTTTGGATCACACTCATTGATCCATCTTTCATCTCCTTTTGCTCTCTATCATCCTGATGATGGATCACCGAGTGTGATTCGAAACGTTGATGAAAAAACTCAAACACAATCAAAATCCAGAAATAACAAATTATAAGCATTATGGATTGTGGAAATCTCATAGCATTAAAAGTTGGTTTGTATCAAGGAGTGATGGGCATCCCATTTTCCAATTGGTTTGACCTGCATTATTGCATTGATGTGATCATAAGATTTATTTCAAACTTCGAAATTCTCATGAATCAAATGGTGCATTAACACACATGAACCACACCATCATCATCCTATTTTGTTTGCCATGCCAAAAGCACTATTTCTTTTAGGCCAGAAAATTAAAAATATAGGCCTAGCCGAACATCATTCCAGGCAGAACTTGCACGTAATTGAGGTATTGCACATGGTTATAGTCACGGCTGCAAGGTAGACTGTAGAACTAAAAACTAACAAAACAATCTCCTCACAAGAGAAAATGCGTTTGACAAGACTAGGAGTCAACTGTAAAATGACTAATACTAGTAATGAAAAGGCAGTCATACTATGCCTGCATAAATGTTGGTTTCAATAGTTGTTAAAAACACATCTGCACCAGAAAAGTGATGCTGGCTAAGAAATGATACAAAGTTTCAGAGTTCTCAATTGTGAAGTACCAGGTTGTAGGCTCTAAGTCTCATGGTTCAAGCTCCCTGGGAGATCCTGTGACAGAGTAGCAAAAGATACAAACAATGAGATCTCATCTTCTATTTGCTAGATAGGCAAGTTGCGATTGGTGCGGATGGCAGAATTTGGTTTGTATCAAGAGAAGCTAATGGGCATCCTATAATAATCCAATTCATCATATCTTGCTACCCCTTCCTGCTGTTTGATCCTGGCATACATTATTGCATGATTTGATTATAGCATTTAGTTCAACCTTCCAATATCACTAAAAGTAAAATTAACATTTAACACTCACAAACAGCAGCATTCTGACATTGATAGGGTACTTAATTCTCAAATTGTCCAGTTGTGATATCACAGTCCAAAGTTCTCAGATCCATGGACATAGTTGCAACTTGCAGGTATAGACATAAACTGCGAAAACAATACCCCCCAGGAGAAATGGAGTTATGAAAATGTGGGTGTGACCTGTTGAAGACTCTCAATATAAAAGGAAAAGCAGAGTGATGTTATGCCTGTATGAGTATCTTTACTGAATGATGGTTGGAAAACATGGTTTCACTTTTTGCAATTATATTTTTCTGATATAAATTGGATGATTTTCATAAGAAACACAGTCAAAGATACCAACGAAATTAACCACAAGCAAAATCACTAGAACAGCATGTTTCTGACCCTAAAAAATAAGAATTATATATGTCAAAAATTGAAAACAATAAATATTCCTCACTAGTCCAATTATATATGAAAATATGGTTTCCAAGACACCATAAAATTATTTACAGGGCAAGCTCACATCAATCTCTTCATGAAAGAAAACAAAAGTTGAAAAATTTAAACATGACAACATAATTTTTTTTTCTTCTGAACTATTGAATACACATATGATGTAGAAAGTATACTGTAATAGTATGAATTAATCAACTACTTCCTTGATTCCAATAGATTTTGTGAACATTTTTTTAAAATTATAATTAATTTGGTCCACATTTGTTAATGCAGCTGTAAATGCGGATGGTTTCATGGCACGGGACATTACATTTCAAAACTCAGCAGGGCCAGACATTCATCAAGCGGTGGCCCTAAGAGTAGATGGTGATCTCTCTGCGTTCCACAACTGTGCCATCCTGGGTCACCAGGACACACTCTACACTCACTCTCTTCGTCAATTTTACAAGAACTGCAGAATAGAGGGCACTCATGACTTCATATTTGGAAACTCAGCAGCCATCTTCGAGAACTGTTTGATTCTGGTTCGTCATCGTCCGTTACAAACAAAAAAAGGATGGTCAAATCCTATAACTGCACAGGGCCGGACAGACCCGGGTCAGTCAACAGGGTTGGTATTTCAAAACTGCATCATCAATGGAACTGAAGAATATATGGAACTTCTTCATGAAAATCCAAAAATTTATAAAGCTTATTTGGGTAGGCCATGGAAGATGTATTCCCGAACAATTTTCATGAATTCGTTCTTGGGAGAGCTCATTAGCCCTGAAGGGTGGATGCCCTGGAATGGTAACTTTGCCCTCGACACACTATACTATGGAGAATACCATAATTATGGCCCTCGAGCTGAGCTTTCTGGAAGAGTGCCATGGTCAAATCAGGTTCCTGAGAAGAAGGTGGGAATCTATTCTGTACAAAGCTTTATACAAGGTGATGAATGGCCAACAGCTACAACTAATTAACCCACAACCAGATAGTAATAACTAATAAGTTCTGTTTATCTAAAGCATGGTCTTCAGTTCTCTTACTTTGTCTGTCTGTGTAGTTATTACTTAAATTGAGATTAGGATTTTGGTTATTTTTTGTTAAAAACTTCTGTAGTTTCTAGCGGATGTATATAACAAAAATGTACATAACATGGACCTGCATTAACAATGTATCAAATGGAAATCATCATGCCAGTGAATGTTCTTCCTTTCTGATTGGCCTCATGTACAAGCTAAGCAACTTCGAACATTCAAGATAGTATAAATGAGAACAGTAAATCAAATATTAATATCCTCTGAAACTTGTTTATTTTATCAACTTATAGAACATTCAAATACCAAATCAGAAAATTTCTCTGTTCTTGAAAATGTAAAATTCGAGTAAACAAAGAGTTGAGCAAATTGATAAAAATGTGCTAAGAATTCCGACTCTAATCCACCATCCCACTGCATCTCTGAGAGCCTAAATTGTGCTAGGCTGCTAGCCTTTTGTATGGTAACTTTAATGCGGCCATTCAACTTGTGTTTATAGCCCTAATGACACTTTCACTGCTTTTGTCATTGGGTAGTGATTGTTTTGTCTAGACTTCTCCATTATTATTGGAGATAGTTTTGAGATCTGATGTAGGGTTTAATTGAGTTTGTCTTTTGCCATAAACTCTATTGTGCAAAATGGATCGGGAGTATTATTTGCAACCTTTGCCTCAATGGTAAACCTTTTTGTCTGTAATTTTTTCAATCCATAGTGGATTGTTGATCTGTAAATGGATTTGGACCAAGATAAGTCAGTCGAGTTCAATGACTGTTTGGAGTAGTTGGCTACGGTTTTGGTCTCATAAATGCAGTTGTCTTGCAAGGACAAAAACACTACTTCGGTGCATCAAAAGTTAAATATTTCTACATATTCAATTTCTTGTGGAAATTTTTTGCACTTCCAAAAAATGATACCTTATTTCGAGTCTGTATGCAAAATTTGTGACTTATAGAAGATGGGAGGACAAATTCAGCATTGAAGGGGGTAATTTCATTTGTAGGTTACAATTTATAGGTTACTATTTTGACACGACATATCCGGTCGAAAACGACATCTCCCACAGAAATAGGCTGTGTGAGTCCAGACAGTGAGAGAATTTGGACCACGACACAAGGAAAAACCCAAAAAGAAAGAAAAAATAAACGCACATGACAAGCACTAGGAAGTTTGTGCATTGCCCCCAAAAGATTCTACAAACATGCCTGCCATGACTTTTGTATAACTTTTTAACCACCTGTCACAATTTCTTATCAAACCCTTTCTTAACTCCACACGTAACATCAGATGTAGACTTATGTCAAATAGGTATTAAAAGACCTCGTAACATGTTACTTCCAATCTCTCCTATAGAATCATGAGACGCCCATTCAAGAACATGATTTGAAGGATTTGTATAGTATCACCTCTAATAGTCAAGTGAAGATAGGACCTACATGGAGTGGAGTTTTAACTGTAATTTGAAGTTTGTTAGGTCTCAAAATTGTTATTTCAAATTTTAGAGTTTCTCAAGTTCATCAACAATTATAAGATGAATGATATCAAGTTTCCACAATTCATATTGTTCTTTTTCAATAATTTCTGGATTAGATCATGTGAGAATTTTTGTATCAACACTTGGATCACACTTCGTGATCCGTTTTGAAATCATTGCTTTTCATCCTAGTGATGGATCACATAGTGTGATCTGAAACATTGATGCAAAAATTCTCACACGATCTAATCCAGAAATCATTGAAAAAGAATTATAAGATGGTTGAAGATTTATAACAAGAGTGGATAATCTCTCTTGTACTCTAGAGTTAACTTAAATTGAAGAGGGCATTTTCAAAGATTTCTTAAATAGATTTGTAAATCAAATAATATATGGCATCATTATTATAAATAACAATTATACCCTATACATTTGATCCCACTATTGTTACTAGATCAAGCATAACTAACTACATTAAGACCTCTATATAGCTATATAGTTGATAACACCTTCACATACACCTACAAATATCAAATTCATTATAATCCCTTAAGTTGTTTTCATTTGTAATTACATACAAAATGACAAGGTGTAAATATATTGGTAATGGTTCTCTGATGAAATAACAATTTTGGTTTGCTAAAATAGTTCCTTGATTTGTAATAATGAACGACACCTAGCATGTATAAAATTTAATATACACCTATAGCTAACTAGAACAAAGATGTTGTAAATCAAAATGTTTGATCTTGAACCAATAAGGATCAATGCCTACTCCATTGGGCAATTGAGTCATAAACTGTAAAAAGGAAAGAAATGCAATCAAGTAAAGTATCGACAACATTAGATATGTATTCATATATAAATCAAAGATTACATTTTATTAAAACAAATACACATAATGATGCATAACTAGAACTACAAAGATCCACATGGAACAAAGGAATGACTATTACAAAATGTTTGTAGTACATTTAGTGTTGTCACACATACACCAAACCCTAGTTTTAGTCATACCAACAAATGTAGGAATAAGAAATAAATAACTACCTTTATATTATTTCCTTGAGTGTTGGCAAACAACCATGGAGGCATACTATTACAAAACATGTGTGTTTACGAACACTTTCTACACTCTACAAGAAACAATCATTCATTTATAGTCCTACTAACAAAGTTTGATGCCCTAGAATAACCTACAGACTATTCCTATCCAAAGAATTAGTTCAGCAACCAACCATTTGTATAAACAACCAACTAGTTTATATAGATACTTTGTTTCATAGCATTTAGTTGTCGTGGGATCCTTGGTGTGGTGTAATCATTAAAGATGTGGAGAAACACAACATTTTATTCACAACTATTCATTTTTTGGTAGTTGCATCCCAAAACACACGAAAATTGGTTGCAAAATATCAAAATACATGTGTGAGGTGTGAGAGAACACATAATAGACCTACAAATCCATTTTTCATTAAATAGAAAAATACTTAAAAGAAGAGAAATACTTAAAATCCAATTACTAATTCATTAAATAGAGAAAATGAGTACTAATAATGGAGTTAAAGGGTGTATAAATATTCCTAGAAATTAGTTGAAACAACCCTTCAAAGCTATATGAATGGATTAGCTACTCGCTATATGAATGAATTAGCTACTCAAACCTAAATAATCTATCCAAGTTGTTAAGAGGGTCATAGACATACCAATTTATGAGGAGTCCAATATTTCAAGAACACCCAAACCAAGAATTCACTTTCCATGGACCTTATTCCTAACCATTCATATCCTCTTCTTCAATCACTACTTCTCTGGGCCCATGATTTTCTATAACACCTTGTATAAGACTAGGGATATGCATTTTTATTTTTCTACTTTCTCTCTTTTGTATTCTAATTTACGGATAGAAAATATTACATTATTGTCTAAAATTTATTTCTTTTAAGCATCAATTATATTATAGTAAGGATGTTCTTCTTTCTACCTTTTCAATTACATTGCATGGTGATGCACCTAAATGATTTGTTTTGTATGGTATACATTGTAATTATTTTTTCTATGTGGATAAACAAATTTACAAACTATTTAATTTCACCACCTCAAACTTTTACTTCTTTCATATTTAAACAATGAAATAGTGTGTCTCCCCTTTCTTCTATTTATGTGATGATGTTTGTCTTTATTGTTGCGCCATTCTATCCTTCTCTATTCCTCCTATTACTACATTCTCCAAAACTATGGATTTTTTGGGGGATATTAAGCCCTCCATTCCTTTCCCTATTGCATGAGGTGATCCTCTTTCTCATTTTTTTGATACTTATACTCTCAAATACTCATGTACTTCTATTGACGATTTCTCTTGCAATTCATTTCTAGTGCATCATGCTTAAGAGATGAGGATAATCATTCCCTATATATTTTTAATCAATCTATGAACCTCCTATTACATAAATACTAACTACCATGTCATACAAGATACGCATATCCTTCTCTTAAACCTTTTTCTTCCATTGACAAGTTGGACCATATTAACACTATTGATCATAATTAAATTGTTGAATTAATATTAGGGTCTAACAAAGAAAATCTACAAAACAACCTCCAATCATCACTTTTCTCCTTCAATTGCAAGTCAATGATCAACTCCAATATTTGTAAATTGCATGGTTGCATGTAAGTGGGCATTAACACACCTTAGAACGCATAATGCACCTTACAGGACACCAATGTATGAAAGGGTACTATTATGACCCAAACAAATATGGCCACACATGTTCAAGTCTCAACACAAACTATCATTGAAACATTATTACAAAACCACAATATGACAACACCATAATCTTTTCATATCTTCTTATTAATCATCTACAACTTATATGACCTTTAAATCAAATATATTTTCTCTCCCTACTCTCATTTTCATTACTAAATTAAAATAAATAAAAATAACCTCAACATTTTTAACTTATATGAAATAAATAATTTTTATTGCATTTAATATTTAGATCAAATTTTAATTAAATAAGCATACTAATAACTGAAAGTGAACTCTTACATTTAAGGGAGATACATTTATAAAACTTTTTAATTTTACAAAACAAATGAACAAATATGAACTCAAACTTTTTTAAAATATTGAACAAAACAAATTGCAATGAATAAGAGCTATCAAAAGGTAGCAAAAAGAAAAGAGTAAACTAGACTATCCAAAATACATAGCAGGCACAAAAAAGGTTGAATGAAAAAGTCATTTCATCTATGAGTCACTCTATGACTTAGGGGAGAGGACCTAGTAGTTGAGCATGTTTCAATAGTTGTGATAGTAGTTGTTTATATAATGTCCAATAGTTGTGATAGTAGTTGTTTATATAATGACCAATAGTTGTGACATGACTACCCATAATTAAACAAAATGTATTCCTTTGATCTAAAAGGCAACCAATCATGTGATGCCACATCAACGCTCAACTACCCATGATGTGAATGCACAAGTATTGGTCAACTACATCTTGACAAAAAGCATGCTAATGTGGCATCATATTTGATGATGTGGCCTTGAAACGAAAGCTATAAGCAGGGGACTTGCCAAGTAAGCTGCTATAAAAAATTGTGAGTGATTTGAAATTTCCATATAGAATAATTAGAAGCGCGAAGTTAGGGTGCTCAACTACTAGGTCCTCTCCCCTAGTCCAAATTTAATACAATTTTACATCACTTACTTTTTGATAAGTTAGAGTTGATCTATGACTTGGACATTCTTCTTTAATAAAATTTGAATCATAAACCAAAAAAAAAAAGAAAAAGAAACAATCTAAAAAAATATGTCAAAATTAAATCTGAGAATTACACTTGTCTATAACAATAATATGAACTCAAACTTGCTCAAATAAAAATAAAGAGACCGAACTTATAGAAATTCTCATACCTCTAACATTTAAAAACTTCATATTAAAACAAAATTTCCCTTTTTAGAAAACTAAATCAATTAATATATACATATATAGGCTATATACACAAAACAATTTTTATTATTATCCTTAAATCTCGTAAAGTACTAGGTTAATGTCACAAACATAACATTATTTAAAGAGTTCGTTCATTGAACCCACCTCCGGTCGAAAACGACATCTGTCGGAATGAATGCGTTATACAATGACAAAGATATCGTACAAAACAAGTTTGACCCGGCATATCCGGTCGAAAACGACATCTCCCGCAAAAATAGGCTGTGTTAGTCACGGACCACAACACAAGGAAAAACCCAACAAGAAGGAATGAATGCACATGACAAGCACTAGGAAGTTTGTGCAGCGCCCCAAAAGATACTACAAACATGCCTGCCTAACCACCTGTGACAATTTCTTATCAACTTCAAAAAGGGACCCCTTTCTTAACTCCACACGTAACATCAGATGTAGACTTATGTCAAATAGGTAATAGAAGATTTATCCCTCCATTAGCACTTGCATAAGAAGAGGGTGCAAGGGTTAATAGAAAAATATAAGTTAATATGGTAAAAGGAGGTATATTTTTTATTTACGTAGTAAGTTGAAAGAATTCGAGTTAAATATTTCAATCAATGGTGTAGTCTTGTTAAGAGCTCTTGGAGGACAACTATCAAATTGATCGCACCCGTTCACTCGTTTCCTCTGTTCTTTTCTCCGATATTAATGCATTAAAATATGTTTTCTGAAAGTGCAGCTAATAATGAGTACAAATGCATTTACGTTGCACTATGTATTAAATGTATCTCCGGTCATGTATAGTTTCATTTGAGAGAGATGGGAATGCACGTACACCATCTTGTATAGTGTTTGATAGAAAATTTGAGCGCCTTTAGCCAATTTTGATCTTGTAACGTGCAAGATAGGAAAATGAATCTCAACCATTCATCATTTCTCGCCATTTTTTTTCTGACTGTTTTCGTTGTTTTTTGTTGCTTCCCCCGCCACTATTGGTTTTCACTCCACTCTTCCTCGCTAGTATTGCCCTTTCACTTCTCCAATTTGACGAGCTGCAACATGAAAATAAGGTTTCAATGAGGGTTTTAAGTATGCTTATTAAAATGAAAATTATGTTCCAGATCCTAATAACAAGCACATTTAGGTTTTAACATTACGACATCCTTTATCGTAAGTATATATTAGCATAATTAATATATAATGTATATTTTATATAATAAAAAATATATAAACTATTAAATACATATATAACGTTATTATAATTAATAATTAATAATTATTATATTTTTATATCATATACAATCTAATTAATATATTATATATTTTATATAATAGATTACGTGATATATAATATAATTATATTTATGCAAAAAATAGACCAAAGTTTATCATAATTGACCTTCCACACTTCTTCAGCGTACCCATTGCACACTAAGGTGCGATTGCTAGTTGTTATTTATGTCATATCTCAACTATACTATATATAAGGAATTTAAAAAATATGCTCTTTCCATATCACATGTCTATTAACATTCATATACATATTAGGACAATTAAATAAATCTTATTGGTAAGCAGTCTTCCACAAGCTTTGTTTTAACATGCATTTGTCTTCATATTGAGCACAACTTACTGATTGTTTTGTTTCCAATTACATTTAGCATTCATTAGAATTGGTGTAATGGAATGACTACAATTGCCTTCACACCCATAGAATAGCACAAGAACACCCTTACTCACGCCCGTTGTGCCAAAGGAATACAAGAATGTGGTTGTGTCATCTTTCCATACTAATACACAACATCAAATTTTATAAAAAATATTAATTGACTAAAGACATAAGTTAAAATGACCTAAAATTTAAACTTAAAAATTCAAAAGAGAATCGGTCGTAGTCTCATAGATATGATCATGGGTGTCAACCCATGGTTGCAAGAATATATAGATATTCATAGAATCTGCCCTTGAATCTATCTTGGCCAAGTTATTTTCTAGTTCTTAAATAGATTATGATTTGGATTGGTAATTTAGTTTCATAACTTATCATATGGTTCACTATAGTCATTATCCAATGTAGTTCATTCCTTCATACAAGTTTAATTTGATATATACCCTCTAACTCATCTTACATAATTGGTATAATACAAGAAAAATACCAATGAATGTATTAATGAGTATACATTTTATTTCCCTCTTTTGGTTGCTAAATTGGGTTTAACACTTCCTAATCATCATCTCCAAGCTATCTTTCTAGAAAATATTGTGCCAAGATAGATTTAAGCTTCAACCATCTCATTCTTTCTCTAAATTATTTCATGTTGTCATTCAAGTTGAAACCAAGTTGTTACTTCACCCAATTCCCTATAGGGACCTTCATTTGCCTGTGTCTTTTACTATAACTATTTGCTCAACCTTCTTCCACTTCTTTCCAATCCTACCATTCTTCCAAATGTATGTCTATACTATAATTTTCTAAGCCTTAACCAACACTAAATCATCATGCATCTACACTCTTCCATCTTTTTCTTTGTATTTTGTAGATCTAGAGACAACGCTTGAGTAGAGACAAATAAATGACATTTGGGAAAATCTTCAATATCCTTTTGATGTACAATCTTTTGTCAAGTATGATGATTTTATTTCTCTTTACTTTAGTATACTTGATTTGTTATAGCATGTGTGCACCAAAGTGAAGGAAAATGTATAGACAAAAAAGTGTGTACTTTGCACTTTTCTTCCTTGTTTTACATTCAATTTAGCACTCTCCTTTTATAAACATGATTTTGACCATTTCTAACCATTTTGAGCTCCTATTTGTCATCTTATCTATATTGCACACCTACTTTTGATCCCACTTCACTTCTACGTTGACATGTACGCATGCTCATGTTTGCCTAAATAAGATTGTTTGTGGTCATGTCCCATGCATTCAATTTTGTGTTTCATAACTAAACATTTTATCTCTCACACAACCCTAATCCTAACTCAACTCCAATGACTAAAAATGGAAAGAAATGACTTACATATTTATAATAGAAGATTTTTTAAGGAAAAAAAGGGATCCATTAGCTATTAGGAAGAAATGCAAATACATTCAACTACACACTACAACAAACTTCCATGGACGGAAAAAAGCAATGAAATCTCCATTAGAGCTCCATTTTGTTGCAAACTCTACCACATCACACTACACATAAATTTACAAACCCAAATGCTTCATAAATAAATTGTTAAATTTGCCTTAGGATTTGACTGAGACGAATCTCAGAAACAACCTTTGAGCATCTCTTATCTTCTTAAATTGTAGTTCAAGGTTCAACTCCAACATTTGTAGAGGATGCAGTTGTGTATAGGTGGACATCAATGCACCTTAGAGGACAAAAGTGTGTAAAAGGGACACTATTGCAATCCAAACAAACATGATCACACATGTTCAATATCCCAACACCTATCATCATAGAAACATTGTTCAAAAATCATAATCTAGTGACACCATAACCTCCTTGTATCTTCTTCTCAATCATCTACAACTTGTACAACCTTTAAATCAAATATACATTCTATCTCCCTACTATCATTTTTTTTAAAAAATTAAATAACTAGCAATCACACCTTGTTGTGCAATGGGTACCCCAGAAAGGTGTGGAAGGTCAATTAGGGAAAAAATTGGTTTATTTTTTGCATACATTTTTGTAGTACATGAGGTCAATTGGTAGGTTATTTAGAAAATAATTTTACTACTACTACTACTACTACTACTACCACTACTACTACGACTAGTTGTGGACTACTACTGCTACTACTGTTGTTGCTGCTAGCTGGGAGCCTTTAGATTACCGAGGCTTGGCTATGAGTAGGGTAGATAGTGAGTGACGCACTTCATGCAGGAGAGGATGTGTAGGCTGGAGGACGTTGTAGAGTGGAATCAAAGGTGGTGTAGGCAATAGCTATGGGATGAAACAATAGGTAATGGTGGCAAAGGGGGTCGACAAGTCGAGTGTTAGTGGCAGGGGGATGGGAGGAGATGTGGGGGCCAAAAGTGACAAGGAGAAATGAGGGAGGAGAGGAGGAGAAATGGATATATGGGGGATGAGGTTCCCTGTATGTGGCCTCACTGGTTCATAGCTTTAGTCAAAAGCGTTCAAAATATTGTCCCTTAGCAATGATTTACCGAACAAAATAAATAAATAAATATATAATAACAATCATCTTGTACGACTATTCTTATATTTAAGACTTTATATATAATTAATATATATAATAAAATAACTATAATTATTATAGAGATGCATATTTTAATATTATAGTTATTAATATATAATATATTTATTAACAATATATAATTTTAATATGTAAAAATTATATAGTATTATATAAATGATTATAATATTATATTATAATTATTATTTGATAATAATAACTAAATTATTTATATTTTTTATTGACTAAATTAATATTAATATTATTATATTGTTATAATATTTTAATATTATATAATTATATTATTATCAACTGTTAATAACTTTCTTCTTTTTTTTTAATTTCACATGTCATCTATTTTGATAATTTGGAAAAACTCAAACACAGAAGGAAAAAATGAAAAATAGTGAATCAAAAAAGCAGTGAAAGAAATAGGGGTAAGGAATGTTTAAAATGATTGAAATTTGTTTTTCTACGTGAGACACTTTCCGAGGAATTGCCAGTATATGATTCATTCAATCGTCTTGCATACCTTATCTGAAAATCTTCACTGTCTATAGACAAAAGAAACTCGGCGAACTTCAAATAACCTTCAACCTAAATATAAACAATCTCAACTCTTTATTTATATATGTAGAATAAATAAAAATATTTTTAAAATATTTTTCAGTTAACATTTATATAAAATTCTAGACAAATAAACATACTAATAATTAATTGTAAAAGAGAAACTTATTTTTCGAACATTAAAAAACAAATAAACAAATATTCAAACTCACTCAAATAATAATAATTGACTCAAGCCTCTAACGAAAAAAAGACTTCATATTAAAAAAGCAAATTTTCAAAAACAAAATATATCAATAAATATTCACGAGTGGGAAAGGGATGGGTGAGAAAATGCGGGCCCCAACAGAAGGAAAAAACCAAAAAGCATATGACTGGAGCGCCATATTGTTGAGTGCACTGAACGATACTACAAACGTAGCTTTCATTTTGACCTTTTACACAACTTTTGTAACAACCCGTGACTATTTCTTATCAACTTTAAAGGGTACCCCCCTTTCCTATGTATTATGTTACTCAAAGACTTCCAATGACTCTTTAGAGTTTTATATTGTATTTCTGGTCAAAAAGCGGAATGTAGTGGGTTGTGTCTTTTCACAAGATTGAGTCTTGGTGTTGTGGATGTGTGTTACCCCTTATATAATTGGTTTGTGTATAAAGATGGTGTTGAAATACAACATATTAGGGAGACTTTTAGAGTGTAAAGGAAGTGTGATGGTTTTCTTCATAATTTGTTATTTTCTTTTGTGATATGTAATGTTAGATGATATATCAAAAAGTACGTTCAATGTCTAGATTATGAATTAATATATAGTAATGTGATAATGTTGTGTTGATGTAAGTCTTAAGATGCTTTTGTAGTACTATGAGTCAAATATTTTTCAATGATCAAGCATGATACTAATGATCTAAGGATATCTTTAAAAACAAGATCCTATATGTTTATTTCAAAGTGGGGCTCAATATAATAGGTAATGATCACATGTCTCATTAGTTGATGATACATATTTTCATACTCCAATATTACACGTGATATGCATACACATGAACATGGGACATGTTGACATTTCACCTTATGAACTACGTCATTTATAAGATTAACAATCTAGAATGATATATTGATACTTATGCATAAAGAGATCAACCACAAGATGACACTATTGGAATATTTCACTATCCTCTTAGCATATGATATTTTGACTTATCTTTCGCCAAATGGATTTGTAGCACCTTGTTTTAAAAAAGCATGATGGGAGAGGTGTTACATTGCAAGTACAATACTTACAATTTATGTGTCTCCCTTATTTTCATGAGGATCAACTATTCACTAAGGTTTTTCCCATCAAGCATGAGTGATCATGTACTTACATGGTTTTATTTATTACCTCACTTATGTCACTTCCTTTAAGGATCTAGCTAATTCTCTCATTAAATACTTTCATTACAATTAAGCTATGGCTCAACTCAGGGAATGCAAAAAAAAGAACAAGAACCAATTATGGATTATATTTTTAAATTTCAAGCTTTGGATACTAGTATTTTTCACTAATGTATATATATGGATGGTTTACTTCCACAACTCATGCAATGCAAACAAAGAAGCAAGAATCAATTAAGGATTACATTGTCAATTTTCAAGCTTTGGCTACTACTATTTTATCTCTATTACAAGTATATATGGATGGTTTATTTCTAATCTTTGAGAGCCAAGTGTATCACATGCCTCATCACTCATTGTCAAATTTATGTGCTATAATATGTAAATGAAAGTATGCCTTATCATCTCCTATTATATCAACATATTTATAACACTTCCTCCTTTTTCTATAAGTTAACACCATTGTCACATTCAAAAAATGGGCACCATGAGGACTACCTAATGATATTCATGATGATTGTAATGTAGTCTCTATAGGAAACCTTTTGAAAAAAAGTATATTATCAGAACCTCCACAGACTATATTAGAACAACTCTTGCAACACAACTTGATAACCTTACCTCTTGTCAAACTAATTGATAACTCTAAACTTGCACCACACAAGGCTAAGTACTTTTGTTCCTATCATCACACACATGGATATTTTATAGATATGCATTGCATTGAAATACAAAGTTTAAGATCTTATAAATAAAGAGAAAATAGACATTGAGTGTACTGTTCAACCCATAATTAATATAAAATAAAATGATGTATGTCAATAAATTGGTTTTGTTCATCACAAGACACCTCATGTTAAGGTTATATATAAAATAAAAGAGAAATTGTTCATCATAACACACCCCATTTTGAGATTATACATGACATAAAAGAGAAATAGTTTATTGTGCAACCAAATAAAATTGTGTTTATTAAGGATTATCAACTAAATACACATGTATACAAGAAACAAATCATGAAGAAGAAAATGCAAGAATCAATAAATATTACAATGATACATTCTAGGACAAGGATGATGTTGAACCTCAAATATTTATTTTTTGATTCATGAGCCTCCTTATAGATTATATACTTACATACCCATACTTCATGTTTGCACTTTGGCCTCTTTCTCATACCTTGCTTGTTGTGATTTACATATTAATTTCACATTCTATATTTTATTGCATGCTCACCCTTTCCCCACTTGGGAGCATTTTCTCTTTCCTTCTCTACCTTACTTCATAGATTTTCTCCTATGATTGTTTACATCTTCTTTTTCTTTGTTTATCTTTTGTGCTTACTGATATCTTCTATGCCACTTGACCATCTAGACCTATTCCCATTTTACCTTATCCATCCTTATAGTTATTTGACCTTCATTCTTATGATATTATTGTCCTTACCATGCTACTTTGGTTTCCTATATTACCTTGTTAGTTCCCTACTTGTTATACATTTCTATGCCTACTATAATTATTTTCAAATGATTCTCGTTTTTGTCCATACCTATGCTTATTTTACAAATTATCTTCCACCTATTGAATATTTTTCATGATCACTTAGTGTCATGCCAAATCCCTTTTAAAAAATGGGTGAAATTAGGACTACCTAATGATATTCATGATGATTGTAATGTAATCTCTATACCCAAAAAATAACATGTTACAAGAACCTCCATAGATTGTATTAGAAAAACTCTTGCAACATAATATGATAACCTTGCCTTTTTTCAAAATAATGAATAACTCTAAACTTAAACCAACACAAAGCTAAGTACTTTTTTTCTTATCATCATACACATGGACATTTTATAGATATGCATTGCATTCAAACATAAAGTTTAAGATCTTATAGATAAAGAGAAAATAGACATTGAGTATACTGTTCAACCCGCAATTGATATTGAATTAAATGATGTATGTCAATAAATTGGTTTTGTTCATCATAAGACACCCCGTGTTGAGGTTATATATAAATAAAAGAGAAAGTGTTCATCATAACACAGCCCATGTTGAGATATACACGACATAAAAGAAAAATGGTTTATTGTGCAACCAATTAAAATTGTGTTTGTAAGGATTACCCTCCTAATGGCTATCCTAACACTTATAAAATATTCATTCACTACACTTGCACATTCAAGATCAAGCCATTCAAGCACCCACTTGCAACCATTTTGCCATCTCCATAGCCATTTTGCATCAAATCCATCAAGAATCCCCACTCTTATCTATTTTTAAAATCAAAATCATGCATTGTAAAGGCGTTACGATATCAAAATTGTGAAAAGAGCACACAAATCAACCATATTCAAGGGAAAACAACTTCGTCAAGCTCAAACAAGGTGATATCTAGTCTTGTTTTCATTTTCAAGTTTGAGTTTTAACTTAGGTCCTTATCTGAATGTTTTGCATTTTTTTTAGTCTTCTACTTAAATTTTCTTGCATATTTAATAGACCAGAATACCTGCACATATGTATAACCTTTAAATCAAACATATAGTATATCTCCCTACTATCATTTTCATTTTTAAATTAAATAAATATAAACAAACTCAATTCTTTATTTATATATATATAATTTATACAAATATAATTTTTAATATTTTTAATTAACATTTATATAAAATTTTAGATAAATAAACATACTAAGAGAAACTTATTTTTCCAACATTAAAAAACTTTTGTAACTACCCGTGACCATTATCAACTGTAAAGGGAACCTCCCTTTCCTATGTATTAGGTATGTTACTCAATGACTTCCAATGACTCTTTAGAGTTTTATATTGCATTGCTGGTCAAAAAGCATAATGTAGTGGGTTGTGTCTTTTTCACAAGATTTAAGTCTTGGTGGTGTGGATGTGTTACCTCTTATGTAATTGGTTTGTGTATAAAGATGGTGTTGAAATACAACATATTAGGGAGACTTTCAGTGTGGATAGCGAAGTGTGATGGTTTTTTTTATAATTAGTTTTTTTTTTTTTTTGTGATATATGATGTTAGATGATACATTAAATAAGCACGTTAAATTTCTCTAGATGATGAATCAATACATAGTAATGTGATTATGTTGTGTTGATGTAAGTCTTAAGATGCTTTTGTACTATTATGAATCAAATATTTTTCAATGATCAAGCATGATACTAATGATCTAAGGATATCTTTAAAAACAAGACCCTATCTGCTTATTTCAAAGTGGGGCTCAATATAATGGGTAATGATGCATGTCTCATTAGTTGATGATACATATTTTCATCCTTTACCAATATTACACATGATATGCATACACATGAACATGGGACATGTTGACATTTCACCTTATGAACTACGCCATTTATAAGATTAACAATGTAGAATGATATATTGATACTTATGCATAAAGAGATCAACCAAAAGATGGTACTATTTAAATTTTTTGCAATCCCTTAACATATGACATTTTGACTTATCTTTCACCAAATGGATTTGTAGCACCTTGTTTTAAAAAAGAATGATGAGAGAGGCATTCCATTACAACATGTACAATACTTCCATTTATGTCTCTCCCTTATTTTCATGAGGATCAATTATTCACTAAGGGTTTTCCCATCAAGCATGAGTGATCATGTACTTACATGGTTTTATTTATTACCTCACACTTATGTCACTTCCTTTAAGGATCTAGCTAACACTCTCATTAAATATTTTCAACACAATATTAAGTTATGGTTCAACTCAAGCAATTAAAAAAAAGAAGCAAGAACCGGTTATGGATTATATTTTTAAATTTCAAGTTTTGGATACTAGATTTTTTCTCTATTGTATATATATATGGATGGTTTACTTCCACAACTCATGTAATTCAAACAAAAGGAGCAAGAATCAATCAGGGATTACATTTTCAATTTTCAAGCTTTGGCTACTACTCTTTTATTGCTATCGTATATATGGATGGTTTACTTCTAATCTTTGAGAGCCAAGTGTGTTACATTCCTACTAATTTTTCACATGTAACAACCCTGCATGTAGTTGCGTTGAGAAAAAAATCAACCCGACTTTCTTTGCAAGGGCATTCTCTTAGATTTTTCACTCTATTATATTTTGAGGCTATCTTTTTCACTCTAACAAATACCCTTTTGAAAAAACCTCTTTGAAGAAGAAATACAATCACTCACCATCAAAAGCACTACATATTATTCACAACATATGCTATTACTCTTCATTCTCGGCATCACTCTTGAAGCAATGAATCACCATTGAGGGTTCTTTGAAGCTTCAAGGCGATTTTGTTCTTAGTATTAATTTTGCATTTCTTTTCACATTAACACTTTAATGCATTGGGTGTTAATATCTCATTGTTAATCTATTTGTATCTTTATCAAGACATCTTTCGCATCTCTTTTTAAATTTACATATAAAAAATACTAGTTGTGGAGATAAAAATACCAAAATGAGGGTTTGAATAAGGCAAGCCCCTAAATAACCAAACAAAAAAACATTTTTTTCTTGTGTGTATGTGCAAGTTTTCCATTAAAGTAGGAGAAGCTAAAATCTACTTATATCTTTCTAAATGTTTCTTTTTATTTAGTTTTCATTTCAATAGATTAATCATGCTATCATTTTTTATATGTTGGTACTTCTTGTTCCATTTAAATTCAATATTTTTGTTGTTGTGTGTGTAGGAATTCATAGTATGCAATATGTACTTTTGGTAACATCTTTATACTAGATGACAACATGTTGTGAGGATGTCTTCACTAGGCATTGGAGTTTGAGGCTAAGACTCTTTGTGACCCACAAAATTATCTTCAAAACTTGTACTTTTTATTTCTATTGAAATTTTGTTGTAATTATATAGTAATCAAAGGTTACAATATATTTATAGATTTTGATCCTTTACAACCAACCAAAGATAATTTTGGAAACATAATAATTCCTATAAAATTCACTATCTAAAAATCTCTTTCTTAAGAACTTAATAAATAATAGAAACAATACATGAAACCATCAAATGGAAATGAAAAAAACCATAAGCTAAAACCACCCAAAATGTGGCACCAAAATCCCTAGTTAAAAATCCAACACCCAAATCTCAAGATGAGTCCATAGGCTAAAAATAACATACTACTACTTGTCATAAGTTCATCGCAATCCACTCATCAACTTGGGTGATATATTATAGATCCATTATCTACATCCGAAAATATTTGATGATGCATCATAACACAAATCATAAGTTGGTCAACAAGTGTAACTCTCTCACACAACTCTTTTATGTGTCCTAGATGTTTTTACATTTCCAATGCAAGAGACCTAGCTTTCAAAGGCCATAACTTTGATCTAGGAATTCATTGAGGCCCTTTTTAAAACTTGTAGATCTGAAAGAGGTCTACATACCAAAAATCACTAGAAGTGACACTAAATAACCTAGAATATTTAGTTTAGCTAAAAATGAAATCTATAGGCCAAAAATCAAGTTTTCTATTATATAGCTTGAAAATTGGACTATTTGTAATTTTAACATTAGGATCAATGTTGAGACACCTTTCCTAATATTTACATATATGCTTATCCTTGGATTACATTTACTTTCATGTACTATTTTTTTCTTTCCTCCAATTTCTTACTTTTGATGAATGAAACCAATTGAAGGGGGCATATTCTATTGCTAAAATTCCTACATTAAGATTGTAGATAATAACAAGTGCCTACACAAAGCACCTATCATTCTTAAACATAATTATCACATAGCACATTATAGCACCCAATATGTCATGCCATCCTACGATCATCATGTTAGGAAAATCATTATCACTATTCCATGTAGACATATAATTTTTAACCCTAATTCCTCTCCTTTTTCTTTTATGATCAATGATAATAAAATTCATGTTGCAATTATCTTTCATATTTATTTGTATGATAGGATCTACTCAATTGCACTATTTTCCCTTAGTTTTATTAGGTATCCCTTGGAGCACACACACTAAAAGTTGGACTTAAACAGATATCAAAAACTTCACAGTGGTTAGATATTTTGCAAGCAGTCCATATAGGTTGAAGACTCAGCTCATATGTTTGTAAATGGGTGACTTAATTACTTTGGAGAATGGGAACTATAGGCAATTAATTTAATGGTTCTATTGCCCTATTTGTTTAATACAGTTCCTTTTCCTAGTGTTGAGTATTGCATTTGGAAAGGCATAGAGTCTTTAGAGTTATTTTTGAAAATGTAAATGATGACATTTTGGAGACACTTATTCACTTCGAATGTCCTCAACTCACATTAAAGAGGTACATGAAGCTCAACTCACATGTGCTTGTTCATTCTTCAAAGTTGATAACCCATATCCTTTGGACAAGATTGTAGATGTTTCAGAGGTTCCTGATAATTGGGATTCCTATTTGACAGACATTGCTTCTTTGTTTGTGGAGTCTCACATTTCAGATTTGGAGGACCAATTTGATGATGATAGTAATGGGTCTACTATTATCCTTCATATGGAGTTTGTTCAAGATCAGTTTCCATTGGTTCCTAGTTTGTCTTTGTTGTGATTGGGCATGTACCTGATTGGATTGTGGCAGAACTTGGCAACACATTTTTCTTCATACATATGGAGAATGGGAATCATTCTTGACTATCTTCTTCCTAATAGGCATTGGATTTTGTTTTGTCTTCAAACATTATACAATCATACATCATGGCTTATCTCAACTTCCCTCTTACATGATGGATGTCATCAGAGTCCTCCTACATCCAATCATGATTACTATGAAGATCATATTTGCATCCCTAACATTAGATCCAAGTGCACCTATAGACTTAAATGTCCATCTTAACTATAAGATAGACATTTTTTTATAAGCATCTCACAAAGTCGCATATAGCAATATTATTGACTAAGACAAAATTTACTTTCATGTACTATTTTTTTCTTTCCTCCAATTTCTTACTTTTGATGAATGAAACCAATTGAAGGGGGCATATTCTATTGCTAAAATTCCTACATTAAGATTGTAGATAATAACAAGTGCCTACACAAAGACCTATCATTCTTAAACATAATTATCACATAGCACATTATAGCACCCAATATGTCATGCCATCCTACGATCATCATGTTAGGAAAATCATTATCACTTTCCATGTAGACATATATTTTTAACCCTAATTCCTCTCCTTTTTCTTTTATGATCAATGATAATAAAATTCATGTTGCAATTATCTTTATATTTATTTGTATGATAGGATCTACTCATTGCATATTTTCCCTTAGTTTTATAGGTTCCCTTGGAGCACACACACTAAAAGTTGGACTTACACAATTACATTTAGCAAGGTCCATTACTTTGTATGGACTCAAAGATCATTTTTATGTTTAAATATTTAGTTTACATGCATGATCGTGAATGCTACATACTTTAAGATACATGATCATTCCATTGTTCATATGCACATCAAAGAGGAGGGAATTTTTAATGATGAAATTTACATATCCATATGCCAATTTCTATTTAATTTTAGGCCCTTTTTGAGAAAACGACTAAATACATTTACATATCAATTCATGGCACAATCTTGTGCAAATTCAAGTTCCTACCCAATACGATTACTAAAGTCTACATCTAGATATTAGATCCATGCCCATAGAAATGTCCAAACTTATAGACTTGACAGTCCACAAAGTCGATAGAATATTTTGATTCTAAGACAAAATATAGGCAAAAGACTATGTTCTAGTCCTAAGATGAATCAAATTCAATGCTAAACCAAAATGATTCTCCTCCATCAAACATATAACTAAGTTCCTCAATCTCCTTATTTAATTTTTCTAATTAATTTTTCATATTTCATATTTCATATTTCAATTTTCTAATATACATTACCCTCTCTATTATCTATAATTATTCACACATTTATTACATTTGATTAATAAATTTAATTAATCACACATAATATTAAAAACATTATTTCAATTATAAAATTAAAATTAACACATTTTAATTTCTTTAAAAAATAATAATAAAGTTTGAGCTCAAACCTTAGTCTTTTTAACTATCTCAACTAGTCCACCCACCCTCACAACTCAACAGTAAAATAAAATAATTTTTAATCATAAAATATTTTAAGATTGATATTTAAAGTAATAATAAGTAGGCTTTTCTCCAATATCATAGACAACTTGATATATGTGCCCAAACAATGCATTATGGATTGAGCACTAATTCATTAAACAAAAGATGAGTGTAGAGTGAGTCATTTGGCACATTTATAGGTTGAAGTGTATACAACATACCTTAGCCCCAATTCCTTGAACGCATCAAAATATATATCTTTATCCTTGAGTGGGAGATTTGCAAGAACACAATGAAAAGATGAATATGACTTCACAAAAGTGTGCACGCCATGCCAAGACAAATATCATTAAATATGGATTGGAAATCACACCAAGCATATAACCCAAATTCAAATGGAGATATAACAAGACCCATTAAATAGACCATATAACAAATATATTTGCTATGCATGCAAGTTTTATGGTGAAGAAGATCCTCTAACAATAAACTTGTGTAATATTAAAATAGAAGAAATTAAATCCATTTTTAATTAAGATGTGGTTTTCAAAATTTAGAATCTAATTTTTAAATATAAGAAATTAAATATATTTTATATTTTAAATTAAAGAATTTAGAAGTTTATAACGTTGATTATAAAAAAAATATACAAAAAGGGAAGGGATAAGAGAAGCATGGTCTTGTTCAATGTTTGGTGAAGGTTGTGGTATTGTTGTAATTTAGTAAGTAAATTTAAATATCTCTTTTTATATCTACTTTCTAATCTTGGATTTTATGCTAGTTGGATGATATCGTGTGTGGCCTTGTCCTCTTTGGTATGATTATGTTTATACTATTGTAGTTGTTCTTTTATCTATTGAAGAGTATACTAGTGAAAGAACCTAAAATTGAAGCTTAAGAGGTAAAGGTGGTTCTTTTAAAGGTTATTATTGTGTTTACAAATGGATACAAATTAGTGTTTTCTAAGATTATCTCCAGCTAGTCTAATAGTAATTGACAATCATGAGAGTGGGGAATAATAATAATAATAATAATACAAGAAGATTATAGAAACAAATGATAAATTGGGATCATAAACACAAACTAGGCTAAGAAAGGAAATGAAAAAGTGATTAAAACATATAAACTTATAAATAAATTAACCACTAAAAATGGAATCAAGACCTCTTTGGGAGCCACCAAAAGAATTTTCAGTAAATTCTAAGTTCAAGACATTTGTCCAACTAGGGATTGCAACCAAGAGGCTTGTTAGTGTATATTTTTTATTTCCTTCATGAATATTATATATTTTTCTACATATTTAGTTGAGTTTGCTTAGTTGTGACGAGTGGGTTACTATAAGGTTAGATGCCATCTTTTATTAGTGTAACTCTCACCTATTTTGGGTAGTAGGAGTTACTTTTCTCATTGGTTGGTCTTGCCTCCCTTCTTTTATATATATGTATCCATTCCTCTAGCTTATTAATTTATTCATAATTTTTTAGTTCTTATAATATTTCTTGAGTATTTAGATTTTATCTTGTGATTGTAAGAAAAATTACAGTGCAAAATAATAGAGAAAAATAATAAGCAAAAATTTAACACAATATTTACATGGAAAACCTGGAAAAATTATACCGAGAAAAACCAAAAGCAAGGATCTTTCATATTTTATTTCTCGGGAAGTTCACAACCTTCAAAAGTTACAGAAAATATGACTTCAAAAGAGTGTAAGAAATCCGAGTTGCAGAGTCCTTTTCGAACAAAACTTTCCAAAAATAAAATGTGTGAGTCATCGACATAAATTCCATTCAACATCCAGGTGGCTATGACAGCCCCTGGGACCCCCTGTCTCTTCAACCTTTGATTAAATAGTAGGCCTTTGATCACACTAGGCACATCCCTGAAGCACTAGCTAGATATCAATGTTGACTATTTGTCACTGCTAGAATAACAATAAAATTGAATTCATATTCCAACAATCTCCCACATGAAGTTAAATTTCCATCTTGCAAATAAACCCTCATATTGAAAAACCAATGCCAACATTTCCAATCATTAAGTAAAATGCAAGCCTAGAGAAGTTCTGCACCAGATGATCTTCTTTCTATGAATGGGCTTCATCAAAATATATATTGGGTTTACATCATTGCATATCTTGGCCAAAGATAGTTGTCCTCCTTCCACCACCTCACATTTAGTGATATTGAATAACAATATGCTTTGTTCTGGCATGATATGTTGAAGTTTTGTTCTATGTGTAAAGCACTTTGGCTATCACAATGTAACACCATGTTGTCCTATTTTACCTAAAATTCACCCAAAAGTCTATGAATCTGAATTGCCTCCTTTCTAGCTTGTGTAGCTACCATATATTCAAATTTAGTAGTAGAGAATGCCACCATTTTCTACGACTTTGATACCCAGCTAATTGCACCTCCAACTAAAGAGAAAATGTAACTTGTAGTGGACTTTCTCTTATCTCTATCTCCACCAGAATCTACATCCACATACCCATTAACTCGAAGACTACTCCCACTATAACAGATAACAACATCAGAAGTACCCATCAAATACCTAAGAATCCACTTCACAATCGTCCAATGCCCAGTACTTGGATTTTCCATGTAACAACTGACTACTCTCATTACTTGTGCAATGTTTGGTCTAGTGCACACTATTTCAAACATAAGACTACCAACTGTTGATGAGTATGGTACATGAGACATCTATGTCTTCTTCACTTTTTTACTAGGGCAATGTTCTAAAGATAATTTAATACGAATAGGAAATGGAGTACTAACTGGTTGTGCATTTTGTATATTGAAGCACTGCAGAACCTTCTCCACATAATTTTTTTTGTCACAACCATATTTTCCTATTATTTATGTCTTTGTGTATCCTCATACCAAGAATCTATTTTTTTCTAACTAATTCCTTCATCTAAAACTACCTAGCAAGTTGAGCTTTCAAAGGGATAATTTTATTCATGCTAGGACCTGTTACCAACATATCATCAGCATGCAAAAGCAAAATAATAAAATTGTCATTATCATACCTTTGAAAGTAGGCATAATGATCGACCTTGCATCTACTAAAACCCAAACTCATCATGAAGGAATCAAACTGCTTGTACCAACACATTGGCACCTATTTCAAAGCATATATCAATTTTCTCGACCTAAGAACAAGATGCTCCTTGTCTCTTTCCTCAAAACCTTTTGGTTGCTACATATAGATCTCCTCGAAGAGATCACCATGCAAGAATTTTTTTTTTAATATCTAACCATTCTAACTCCAAATCAAGAATAGCAAAAAGAGCTAAAATAACTCTAATAGTACTTAAGCATACAATAGATGAAAAAATTTCATCGAAATCAATACCAGACTTTTATGCATACCCCTTGGCCACCAACCAAGCTTTATACCTCTCCAAATTATCATTTATGTGCCTTTTCAATTTGAAGACCCACTTGTTCCCAATAGTTGTTCTCCCCTCTGGCAATGGCACAAGCTCCCATGTCTTTTTCTTATGAATAGATTTCATCTCCTCTTCAATGGCTACTCTCCACTTGCTTGCACATTCAGCTTCACAAGCCTCTTGATATGAACTAGGTTCACCAACATCAGTTAGTAACACATAAGAAAAATTACAAGTAGGAGAGCACCTTTCAGGTGCTTTGGATACTCTAGTGGATCTCCTTACAAGGTGTAATATATCACCCTATGGCTCATT
The DNA here is from genome assembly GCA_007258455.2 of Sequoia sempervirens. Classification (NCBI taxonomy): domain Eukaryota; kingdom Viridiplantae; phylum Streptophyta; class Pinopsida; order Cupressales; family Cupressaceae; genus Sequoia; species Sequoia sempervirens. The sequence goes on from VDFB02263629.1 coordinate 68,533, forward strand.
TGGTTGTTGTTCATCTTGTCAATTTGCATTTGGTACTTGTAGATTGTCATCATAACTTTCCACGTCATCTAGAATAACTTCTATACTTTGTTGTTCTTTACCTCTTTGCATTGATTTTTCATTAAAATAAACATCTCAATTAACTATAACCTTGTGGGCAGTAGTATCCCACAATTTGTACCCCTTTGTACCTTCTACATAGCCAAGAAAATATATTTTGTGGACTTCAGGTCCAACTTATTTCTATTCTCTTTCAGAATATGAGCATAAGAATCATAACTAAATACACAAAGAAAGGAATAATCAACAGGTTTACTTGTCTATACTTCTTCAGGTATTTTATTATCAAGAGTTATAGTGGGTGATCTATTGATTAAGAAACACATTGTAGAAACAACCTCAACCCAAAATTTCTGCTCTAGACCAACAATGCTCAGCATACATTTGGCTTGCTCCATAATTTTATGGTTTATCCATTCAACAACACCATTTTATTGTGGTTTCCTAGCAATCGTCAATTGCCTTGCAATACCATACTCACTACAAAACTAGTTAAACTCACCACAAAATTCTCCTCCATTATCTATTCTAAGATATTTTATTGTATTACCCTTCTAATTCTCTAATAGAGCTTTAAACTTCTTAAATTAAGAAAATACTTTAGACCTCTTCTTGAGAAGATAAATCCACACCTTACGAGAATAATCATCTATAAATGAAGCAAAATATGATGAAGCCCCAATATATGTTACAAGAGCTTCCCAAGTATTTGAATGAATTAATTCTAAAATATCTTTAAATTTGGTAGTACTTCTAGAAAAACTCAATCTATTATGTTTTCCAAACAAACAATGTTCACAAAAATTTAAATCTTTACATTTGGCACTGGAAGAAGATTTTTATCTAGTAATACCTTGAGACCGTATTCACTCATATGGTCTAGTCGTTGATGTTAGGTTGATATTGAGTCTGTTTCTACATCAGATGCCACTTCGGCTTCTCCATTGCTAGTTTTCCCAACTAGCATGTAGAGATTGCAAAAAAAATCTCCCTTTAGCACAACCAACACACCCTTTGTTACCTTGATAGAATTATTTTCACCACTGAATCAGTAACCTTGTTCATCAAAAACTCCAAGTGACAACAATTTTTTCTTTAATCTTGTTACATGTCTAACATGTTGAATAGTCCTTACCATTCCATCAAAATATTCATTCTTATGTCACCTTCACAATAGCTTCATAAGAGTTGTCATTTCCCATATAAACCATACCTCCATCACATGATCAATAAGTAGAAAACCGGTCTCTATGTGGAGTCATGTGAAAGGAGGCACCTGAATCAAGAATCCAAACATGAAGTAAAGAGCCTCTAAGATTAGTAGTTAATACCTCTCCATCTTCCAATGGTATTTGAACTTTTGTTATTTTTTCCTCAGATGCCTATGAACTAGAATTTTCTTTGCTTGATTTTGGAAACCTGCAATCCATTTTGACATGTCCATTTTTTCCACAATTCCAACACTTTACTCTCTTTTGCCCCTTGGATTTGGACCTGGCTTGCCCATGCTCAATATTTCCTCTTTCTTGATTTTTTCCTTTTGCAATTAGGGCTTCATTAAAATGATATCCTTGATATGTCTTATGCCTTGAATATTTAGAAATTACAGTGGCCACCACATCTTCAAAGAGCAATTTCCCAATCTTAGTAACTCAACTCCAAGAGGGAAATTGGTCTTTGAAGATGTGGTGGCTACTATAATTTTTGAATATTTAAGGTGGAAGAAATCGCAAGGATATTCTTCTAATGAAGCCCTAATTGCAAGAGGAAAAACTTAGGAAAGAGGAACTACTAAGCGTGGACAAATTGTAACGCTTGGGAGGTAAGCAAAAGCATTTTAAATTGTTCAATTCGTTTCAAAAGGTTTACAAGAAAATAATACCATTCATAAAAGCTTCCAAAATGAGCTCAATGTAAAAGAGAATAAATTGCATTTCATGTATATAAATAATAACATTGTAATTTATCAAGATTATGCACATGGAAAAAGTACATCAATGAATTTTCATATATATATGTTCATCCATACTCAAAAAAAGATCAATAATTCTAATAGAAACATCTTTTCAATGTTACATCATAAAACCTTAATTCTACACATCAATGTTACATCGGATTCTTTCATGCAATTCTTCTATTTCAAAGTTCAATAATGAATGTCAAATACATATACATATACAATGGGGCTATAAGAGCCATTCTAGAATGATACACAAGTACATCAATAGCAAATAAAACTCTGATCCTCCAACCGCCGTGACACCATCGGTCTTCTTGCGAGCTAGGGCCAAGAGTGTGATTCAGGCGCCTTTTTCACCCAACCACGAAGTACATGACTTCCCCAGGTTCCTTCCTAGGCCCTACATAAGGAGCCTAGCAACCTGACACAATAAAACAGGAGGGAACTCTCGATGCATGCCTGGTGCCTATATGCATTTCTAATATGAGAAAACATATTTCTTGCAACAGGAAGTGGCAGAGACTCAAATACATATATTTCTAGGCTTTTAAAACAAATCCATCTATTTCAATGGTACAAGTGCTTGGCCAAGCATAAATAAAAACAAGTGGTAGTTTCAGAAAAGGTAAAACTACCGTCTCTGTGGATCCACCTTCGGCATCCTATCCCGGAAGTTACCAAAATACAGCATAATAAAGTGCAAAAACAGAAAGTTGTGCATTTTCCTTATATGCTTTATGCATTTCATTAATTCTAAAAGAATTTCCTTCATTTATCCACATTCATAAAATGTTTTTCAAACTGATTTCCGTTCATACTTAGGTTTCAAACGAGAGTTTCAAACATCTTTTGAGTTCCATTTTATCATGTTGAACAAAAGAATAGGTTGTAAAGTTTCAGTAATAAAATAAAATCTGCACTTTTCTCAGCATATTTCCTTCTGTTTAGTAAAGAAATCTTTTCTCACTCCAAGCTACTCTCTTGAATGTTCTTGTTCAAGTTTGGTTTTCAAATGTAAAAATGCATGTACATCGTGATATTTCAGTGTATGAACACAAGTAGAGGAAATAATTTTCTGTATAAAACAGTGTTCTCAGATTTATGTATATATTTCTATATCTTCAAAATTCAAGCTAATTTGAAAGTGGAATTCCCAATTTACTACAGTTTTCTGGTTAACAATAATATATAGAAATAGGATAATTCTTTCAGAAAAACAGAGGTTTGGAAATTTGCATTTGAGTTTTATATTGTATACCAATATTCAAAAATCTACATCTGTATGTAAGCATAAGACAATGTGACCAAAGAAGATCACCAATTTACATGGTTCTCATAGGTACATTTTCATATTTCCAGCTTCAAAAATACTGAGAAGTTTATATATATTTGACAGAAATTATATCACATTCTGAAGATGGTTTTTCCTGTATAAATTTGCATTTATGTATATATATGTTTTAAATAAAAAGAAATACAGATTTTCATACTGTTCTCACGTTTTCTGGCCGTGCACACAGAAAAGAGCATTATACAGGGTTCTGAGCAGGTGATAAGCACCCTAAAGGTGCTGGGAGGCCTTGCCTCTCCCATGGGGAGGGCGCGGGCTGTGAGGAGCTCGCGTCCCCTCCACAGGCCGCGGCCTGTGGAGGGCGCGAGCCTCCCCACAGAGCCATGCGCTTCCTATGGGAAGGGCTGGGGATTAAAATCCCTCCCCTCTACAGTAAAACAATTTCATAAAAATAGAATTCGCCCAACATTCAACTGCAATTTAATTCATTTCAAAAGAATTTCGAATTACTGTCTGGTAAAGGTTTTCTTGCAAGATTATATGTATATATATATGATTTCAGATCTTTTCTCTCACAAATTTTTGTACTAAAGAATAGCAAATGAGGGCAGTTTAAAGAAATGCAGCTTTGCAACAGATTATAACCCTATTCTGGAAGAAAGAAATTGGGTATTTTCTCTACAATGCAACAAATGAGTAAAAGGTTTTCACTCAGATTTTAAAATAAAACTGGAAGACATTTCTCAGATATTTGTAATCATTTTCATAAAATGATGCATACAATTTCTCCAATTTCATACTGAAATTTAAACTGGTTTTAAAAGCAAAGAATGGAAAACCTGGCAGATTACTCCAGTTGCAGATGTCCAGAATTACCTTCAGTCTCCTTCTCCCTGAGCCCTGGTTATGTTCTGAATAATGTTCTCTTCTCTCCCCCTTAAAGCTTTATTCCTTCTTTCAAGAGTCATGCAGACCATTTCCAAATGACAGATGTGTATTTTTCTTGGCAAATTTACATGCAAATTAAAGAGGTAGCCATCTGCCGAGAGCTTTGTTGGTTTTAAGGAGAATTTCCCAGAGCCCAAAGTTTCTCGGGACTGTTCGTTTTTCCTTCTCCAAATTTTGGACTTAGGTTTAAATGCAAACAAAGCTATTTCCACTTTTTCATATGCAAACAAAGATATTTCCTCTTTATCATATGCAAATATAAAATGTTTCCACTTTATTTTAATTTCCTAATTAGATAAAATTTAATAAACAGATTTTCTATTATTGCACAGAAAATGGGATATATATATTAAATAAAATAAATCATAATCCTTTCAAAACTTTAATTGATATTTAATTTATTTTTATGATATTATTTTTATTATTTATTTATTCAAATCTAAAATAAATATTTTACCTCACTTATAAATAATTCATCATTTAATTAACACAAAATAAAGATAGGATTTGAAACCATAAAGCATTTAAAACTTAAAATTAATAATTAATAGTTAAATTGTATTTATTGCTTTTATTTATTATTTTATTTATTTTAATCGACTATTATTTAATTCACCAATAATTCAAGACAATCATGTTGAAAGTGACATTGCCTAAATGCAATCTACATGAGTCTAGGTGTTGTGTGTGTGTGGTCGAGAGTACTCCTGTTTTACCCTGTCGAGAAGCTAACCTCCTTTCCTCAATCACACTCTTGGTCTTCGACCACCTGCAACTCAAATGTACTCAGGCGTGCAACAACGAAATTGTATTAGTAACCGATATAGAGATATAAATCAAAGCAATAATTAAATCAATACTTCTATTTTGTTCTATCTTGTATATTTTAAAATAAAATGCATTCATAATTCCAAAAGCAAGTATATATATATATATTTTTGACATTTCCATACACCAAAGCATTGTATTATATCATATCACTCTAACACGCACCATCATTCATATAATAAATCCCACAAAGCCATGATCAAAACAACATCAAAGTCGGAGACGTGACATCAATTGGGTCCAAATCTAAGTGGCGAAAAAGAGTAAAATGTTAGAACTATGACAAAAATGGACATGTCAAAAAGGATATTGATCTTCCAAAAGCAAGTATAGAAAATTCTAGTTCACAAGCATATCAGGCAAAAACAACAAAAGTTCAAACACCATTGGAAGAAGGAGAGGTATTACTTGCTAATCTGAGAGGCTCTTTAATTCATGTTTGGATTCTTGATTTTGGTGCCTCCTTTCACATGACTCCACATAGAGACTAGTTTTCTTCTTATTGGTCATGTGATGGAGGTATTGTTTACATGGAAAATGAAAATCCTTGTGAAGCTATTGGTGAAGGTGACATAAGAATCAAGATGTTTGATGGAATGATAAGGAGTATTTAGCATGTTAGACATGTACTAGGTTTAAAGAAAATTTTGTTGTCACTTGGAATTTTGTATGAACAAGGTTACCAATTTAGTGGTGAAAATGGTTGTTTGAAGGTAACAAAGGGTGTGTTGGTTGTGCTAAAGGGAAAAAAAGTAGGCAATCTCTATAAGCTAGTTGGGGAAACTAGCAGTAGAGAAGTTGTAGTGACATCTGATGTAGAAATTGACTCAATATCAACCTAGCATCAATGACTAGGCCATATGAGTGAACATGGTCTCAAGGTACTACTAGATAGAAATATTCTCCTAGGTGCAAAATGTAAAGATCTATTTTTTCGTGAACATTGTTTGTTTGGAAAATAGAATTGACTTTTTCTAGAAGTACTACCAGAAGTAAAGATGTTTTAGAATTAATTCATTCAAATACTTGGGAAGCTCCTGCTACAACTATTGGGGGCTCATCATATTTTGTTGCATTCCTAAATGATTATTCTCATAACGCGTGAATTTATCTTCTCAAGAAGAAGTATAACATGTTTTCTTCTTTTAAGAAGTTTAAAGCTCTGGTAGAGAATTAGAAGGGTAATACTATAAAATGTCTAAGAATAGATAATAGGGGGGGATTTTGTTCAGGAGAGTTTAACCAATTTTGTAGTGAGTATAGTATTGCAAGGGAATTGATGGCTGCTAGGACACCTTAACAAAATGGTGTTGCTAAACACATGGACCATACACTTATGGAGCGATCCAAATGTATGTTGAGCACTAATGGTTTAGAGAAAAAAATTTGGGTAGAGGTTGTTTCTACAACTTGTTTCTTGATCAATCAATCACCCACTATAACTCTTGATAATAAAACCCCCAAAGAAGTATGGATAGGTAAACCTGTTGATTATTCCTTTCTTCGTTTATTTGGTTCTAATGTTTATCCTCATATTCCTAAAGAGAATAGAAATAAGTTGGACATGAAGTCCAAAAAGTGTATTTTTCTTGGCTATGTAAAAGGTACAAAGGGGTACAAATTGTGGGATAATGTTGCTCACAAGGTCATAGTAGTTGAGATGTTTATTTTAGTGAAAAATCAATACAAAGAGGTAAAGAACAACAAAGTACACAAGTTATTCCAATTGAGGTGGAAAGTTATGATAATAATTTGTAGGTACCAAATGAAAATCAACAATATGAACAACAACCAAATGAGCCACAAGGTGACATATTACCCCTTGTAAGGAGATCTACTACAGTATAAAAAGCACCTGAAAGGTACTCTTCTTGTAATTTTGATTATGCATTACTAATTGATGTTAGTGAACCTAGTTCTTATTTGGAGGCTTGTAAATTTGAATGTGTAAGCAAGTGGAGAGTTGCCATGGAAGAGGAGATGGAAGCTCTTCATAGGAACAAGACATGGGAGCTTGCACCATTGCCTAAGAGGAAAAAATCCATTGGGAACAAGTGGGTCTTCAAATTGAAAAGGGACATAAATGATAATTTGGAAAGGTATAAAGCTCAGTTGGTGGCAAAGGGGTATGCACAAAACTCTAATATTGATTTCAATAATTTGTTTTCACCTATTGTATGGTTAAGTACTATTAGAGTTATTTTAGCTCTTGTTGATAGTCTTCATTTGGAGTTAGAACCATTAGATGTAAAAACAACCTTCTTGCATGGTGATCTCCCAGAGGATATTTATATGCAACAATCGGGAGGTTTTGAGGAAAGAGATGAGGAGAATCTTGTTTGTAGGTTGATAAAATCATTGTATGATTTGAAACAGGCCCCAAGGTGTTGGTACAAGCGGTTTGATTCCTCCATGACGAGTTTGGGTTTTAGTAGATGTGAGGCTAATCATTGCACCTATTTTCAAAGGTATGATGATGACAATTTTATTATTTTTCTTTTGTATGTTGGTGATATGTTGGTTACAGGTCCCAACATGAATAAAATCATCCATTTGAAAGCTCAACTTGCTAGGGAGTTTGAGATGAAGAACATAGGTAGAGAAAATAAAATTCTTGGTATGAGGATACACATAGACATAATAATAGGAAACTATGGTTTTCATAGAAAGCTTATGTATAAAAGGTTCTGCAATGCTTCAATATGTAGAATGTACAACTAGTTAGTACTCCATTTCCTATTAATATTAAATTGTCTTTATAATAGTGCCCTAGCATAGAAGCGAAGAAGACACAGATGCCTCATGTACATACTCATTAGCAATGGGAGTAATCAGTCATTACATTGAAAATCCAAGTACTAAGCATTGGATGATTGTGAAGTGGATTATTAGTTATTTGAGGGGTACTTTTGATGTTGTTATTTGTTATAGTGGGAGTAGTCTTCAAGTTAATGGGTATGTGGATGCAAATTCTGGTGGAGACAGAGATAAGAGAAATTCCACTACAAGTTATAGACAATGGTATCATTGTCTACTATTGAACCTTAGTTGGAGGTACAATTAGCTAGGTGTCAAAGTTGTAGACAGTGGTGTCATTGTCTACTATTGAAGTTGAATATATGGCAGCAACACAGGCTAGCAAGGAGGCAATCTAGCTTCATAGAATTTTGGGTGAATTGTAGGTGAAGCAGGACAACATGATGTTGCATTATGACAACCAAAGTACTTTACACTTAACATGAAACTCAACATATCATGCCAAAAAAAAGCATATTGATATTCAATATCACTTTGTACGTAAGGTGGTGGAAGGAGGACAAATATCTTTGGCCAATATACAAATTGATATAAACCCAATAATTTTTTTGACAAAGCCCAATGGTTGAGATAAATTTATCTGGTGCAAAACTTCTCTAGGCTTGTATGTTACTTGATGATTGACAACATATGCATTGCTCTTTTAGTCTGAGGATTTATTCGCAAGAGAGGAATTTGACTTCAAGTGGGAGATTGTTGGAATATGAAGTCAATTTTATTGTATGTGTCACACTTTCTATTTTTGGAAAGTTTTATTTGACAAGGACTTTGCAACTTGGATTTCTTATACCTGATTGAAGTCGTGTTTTCTATAACTTTTGAAGGCTGATGTAATTGCAAATTTCCTAAGAAATAAAATATGAAATATTTTTTCCCATGGTTTTTTTCTAGTATAATTTTACCAAGTTTTCCATGTAAATATTGTGTTAAATTTGTGCTTATTGTTTTTCTCTATTATTTTGCATTGTATTTTTTTTTTACATAATAGGGGTATGATGTGCAATGCATATGGTTTGTATTTGGAGATAATCCATTCCCTATAGATTCATTTAATTTAGCACCTTAGGGAAACACCCTTGACCTTGTAAAATCAAAAGTAAAGGAAGTATTACCCACTTGAAAAATTGATCCTCAATTACCCAACTTAAATATAGGTTTTGTGGTATTCTTCCTAGGTTTGACACCCCTAGTACTTGAAAAATTATCATGCCTTAAGAATTTAAGATCTACAACTTAAATCACTAACACAATCTTCAATAATCTATTTATTTTAATATTAGAAAATATTAGAAAATAACATATCTTATATAATACTTGAATAAATATGTCAAAATATTTTATATTGAAATCTAATTATTTAAATTATTCTAAATATGTTCATTATAATAAAATAAATTCAAAACTTTATTTACATAAAAAAATTGGGATAAATAATTCTAATAGTCAAGTTTCTTGTTTTATTTTTTTTAATATAATTATTATGATGTATAGTGTGTGCTCAAATTTATATTGTGATATCTTTTGTATGACCTTTAATAGATATTAATTTATGAATTGAATTAAATTTATGCTTTCTTTAATCTAGGAATTTTTTAGCTTAATTAAATAGAAGAGAGACATTTAGACACTCAATTAAGGTAGATGATTAAGGAGTCTCTAGATGCCCTATTTTTCTTATTGATTATTAAGGGTTAGAAAATGTTTACTCCACGTGCTTTCCATATTAATTGAGATTATAATAATTTGATGTCTACAATTGCAATTTTTTAACTTTAGGATATATATTTTAGACTGTTCACAATATTTGATATTATTTAATGGTTATAAATATATAAGACCAAAATATTATTATTTTAAAGTTAAAATATTAGTAAAAGTGTTTCATCTTCTATTTTATTTAAAGTATATAAATTTATTTATTTAATAAAGTTATTAAGTTTTGGTAGATGATTATTAGATTAAATTGGTTTGTAATTTCCAACAAAGTGTGTAGATAACTAAAATTACTTATTATCTTCACATACTATGATTTTGTAGTTATGTTAGTTGATGACAAGTTCACTCTTTATAAGTAAATTTCTTAATAAGTAACACATTATTAAACATTGAGATAAGCTAACATTATATACAAAACAAAGAATTAGACTAAATTTAGAGAAACGATTTGCAGGACTCTTGATAACTTGTTTAGGCAATCAATCTAATGGGTGTTTATGCTTGAAATAAAATCTTCGAGTTTTGTTTGGTTTCCTCAATTTATAATGTCATGAACTAATATTTAATTGGAGATGCCTTCATAATTATGTCTAATATCACTATTTAATAGACTTGTTAGGAAAAATTAAACTACATATTATATCTCATTTAAGTTATACAACTCACAAATTCATTTTACTAAGTGTTTTGACATGCAAGTTGATTGGTAGTAATCAATTTATGAAAAATTAGCTCAAAAGAGGGAGAAAACAAATTTTAATTGAGAGGACTGGGTTGTAGGTATAGTCATGTCTAGTGGCTAGGTATATGCTCACAATCTAGTCTAGCATGACATAAAACTTGTAGAAAAGGGTCGATTTGAACCTTAAGTAATTAATAGACATAAAATTTCCATAGTCCATGATATTAACAAGAGTTACTTTTGGATTTTGAATATATGAATATTTTTCATTGACATTTAAGATCACACTCCATGATCCATCATCATGAAATAGATGGCAAGAAAAGAGTTCAATAACTAATAAAAATGGTTCACTAAAATGATGAAGATTGGTGTCAACGTGTGCACAAAGCAAGACAATTTGAGCATTAAGACATTATATTCATGATGAAACTATAAACGTGAAATAAAAAATGAGAGGGCAAAGTAGAAATTTGTATCCCTTGCATATATGTTATTTGAATACTTTACCTTTACTTAATAATATACTATTTAATTTTATATAAGATAAATATGGGGTTCTATTAAGGAACCATAACACAAAATGCTAGCTAAGAAACAAAACAAAACATAAAATAATGATGGCCTATATAAACAACACACACAATTGTATGATAAGAAAAAAATAGAAGAGAAAACCCATACAACCTAGACAACAAATAAAATAACAAAAATCCTTGAAAAACCAAATGATCAAGGGATCCAAAACCCTCAAAATGCCACATGAATATCCACTTGATCCACCAAATAATGGTTGAAAGCTCAACCCATCCAATTGTCACTAGGCACCATAACCAATTGAAGTTTCACTAACTTATTCTTAGTAGGATCCTCCATGCTAGTGAACTATACCTAATGAATATTCTTGGTCCTCTGGATATCTCTCACTAGCTTTCCTCCCTCAAGTTGTGGAAGGGTATAGGCACTTGACACCTCCAATGTCCCCTTACATTGGAAAATAAGTAGATGTTTGACCACTATGTGAATATCATGATAGATGGTGGCAAGAATCAAGAGGTTCATGTTGAATTATTGTAGTTCTATTTACATCACCACAAAATCCATGCCTCTTGGACTATTTCCTTTGCCTTATTCTCCCCTTGGTTTGAATCTTCTACCACCTCCATTGGATAATTATCATCTATTGTTGCATTCTTAGGAATGATGAACAATTCAACCTACCCTCTAATTTATTTTGATAGCACAACCCTACCAAACTTCTTTGCAAATTTTACTACGATCATGCATGAGACTTAGGGAACCATTATCCACCAATCTATCCTCTTTGAGAATAATCTTCACCAAGTCTAGAATGATGAAGTTAGGGCATCTAAGGGTTTTCTTCAAATTATGTCTAAAACATGACCCCAATATAAAGGATCAATGGGAGTCCCCAACCTCTTTCAAGCAATAACCAACAAGCCATTGAACACCTAAAAGCCTTGACACCCTAACATTGCTAGCACTTGTATAGCTACAAGCACACTATATCATTGACACAAACACCATAGAACCTTTGTTGAATACACACAAAACAATAAGAGTATGCAACCTATTAAAGATGTTCACAAATGACAAGCATAATGAAACATTCAATATCACATATTGCCCAACAAACCAAGGTGATATCTTTTATCAATATGGGATAACGTCGAGGGATTTACAATCATGACAACCTTTCATCTTAGATTAAGACATTAAGCCAATCCCAATCCACAACATTATAAAATTATAATGTCAAAAAGGGAGAAAATCAATACCTTTGTTAGTTAACATGTTTGCCACCTTCTTTTGTTCTCTATAACAATGAGAAAAGGATATAGCCTCAAAACATTAATAGCATCAAATTACCAAATTACCTCCTCCAAAAGACAATAAGATTTCTAATTCAAATATTACTCTTTCTTTATACAATTAATAACATTTATGGAGTTGTCTTCCATTGCTAGCATTTTGCACCCATTCCAAGTTGCTAGCAAAAAACCAACAATAATATTTCCTATTCCACCTCATTATTATTCTTATGACTTTAAAGAAGGGAGCTCCCATTAATAAAATCACCAAATAAATTGAGTAAGCCAAACCCTATCCTAATTGAACTCAAGCTACCACAAAAGTCCCATCAAAATTTAATTTCTTAAAATCAATCAATAAAATATTTTATTTATCTAATTACCATTTTTTCTATTTCCAATTATCCTATTAACAAAAATAATATACTAAATATTATATAAATAATAAAAATAAATTATTTTTTATTTTAAATTATAAATACTAATAATAAAAAAATATAATATATAAATAATAAAAAATACATTATTTTTAAAAATTTTAAATTATAAATAATAATAATACTAAAAAAATCTTCAAGGCAAAATTGCTACATTTCCATTCGAAACTTTTGTAAAAAATTAAAAAATAGTTTTTATAGCTTTAATGCTAAAATTTCCGTTTAATATAATTTTTATATAATAAAAAATTAATTACAAAATACATTTCATAAAAGAAAAATCAATAAAAAAATAATTTTAAATATGTTAAATAAATAATTATTAAAAATATATATATAAATAATTTAATTAATATTGTAATAATTTTAAAAAATTAAATGGGATATATTATAATAGATATTATATTTCTACTATAATTGTAAAAAGTACTTCTGGATTTAATCAATATATTAAATTATATTTTGTAATGCTTGAAATAAGAATATATTAAAGATATCAAATTTCCACAATCTATTTTATTATTGCAAGTATGATTTCTGAATTTGATTGTGTTCTTGTATTTCATCTAAATCCAGAAATTATACTTGCAACAAGAAGTATGTACCATTTTAAATTGGGTATTTTATTTATAGCTTATTTTTATTATTTTTTTCCTTATTTTTATCTTGAAAAAGGAGTTCACACTTTCACTGTGAACTGTGAAGAGAGAGCCTGTTTTCGATGCAAGTCTCTTTCAAGAATTGCCAACAAAACAAATACGCAACCTTTGAGACCTTCCGAGTTCAAAATCCATTGAACATACCTAATTTTAACCAGATTTAGATCTCATCATATCTTCCAATTTCGCAACAGTCCACTACAGTAGCAACAGGTCACGGGCGCCTTGTTTTTTTCTTTATTATAAACCATTGCATATCTATTTCATTTTTCATGTCCAGAAGGCAAGGAAAGAGGCTGGCGAAGATAAACATGATAACAATGGCCACAATTCTCCTCTTAATCACTGTAATTCTTGTATCTTCTCTAGGACTGTCCACCAGTTTAAGAGCCACAAATCACAGAAATCTCCCTCAAAAGTCCGCGAGTGATAAGATAAATTTAGCCTGCCAGGCTTCTGAATACCCAGAGCTCTGTAAGTCATCTCTGTCACAATCCACACTAATAACACCCAATTCATCCCCAGAAGAAATAATCTCAGTAGCCATGATTCTGTCAGCTGATGAAACCGAGAAAAGTTATAATCAGTCAATATATCTGGCCCATCTGTCATCTAATGCCAATTATACAGCCGCTGTTAGGGACTGCTTAGATTTCCTGGACGGTTCAATGAGATACATTGCTAAGAGCAGAGGAGGATTAAAGACCATAGATCAGAAAAAAGTTAAGGACTTGAAGGCCTGGATGAGCGCTGCTCATACCTATCAGTATGATTGTAGTTCGGCTTTAAAATATGTGAACACTACAAAGGAAGTAAGAAGTGCAATGGAGCAGCTGGTCACGGTTACATCGCTGACCAGCAATGCCCTTAGCATGCTGGACGCCCTAGACACTTATGGAGAAAATATGGCCATATGGAAATCCCCCACCACAGAGAGATCAACAACTCGGTCAATTGACGCACATCGGAGAAATTCAACTCTAAATTCAATTGATTATTTTAATAACATTTGGGGTATGTTGGCGGGCGAGGACGTGGTTCCCAATGTGGTCGTGTCCAAGGATGGGCCTTTAAGGAGCATTCAGAAGGCTGTCGATTCTGCGCCTGATAGTTCTGAGCAGAGGTTTGTGATTTATATAAAGCAGGGGGTTTATGAGGAGAATGTGAGGATTCCGCCCAAAAAAGTGAATATTATGTTTGTGGGAGATGGCATAGATACGACAGTGATTACTGGGTCTATGAGCGTGCCTTCTCTGCCTGGTCCTGTTACTACTTATGGATCTGCAACTGTAGGTAATAAATCTTCTTGGAAAACTTAGTTTTTTATATTATAAATTAACTCTTGTTTTTTAGTGATTGTTTGTGTTGCTTCGCCTTGTGTGAGTCTTCTGGAATCAACTGTGAAGTATTTAAATTGGCCAATGTTTGGGGTCTCTTTGCAGAACCCATCATTAAATATAATTACCCATCATCAGGGTAATGTCAGATGTTTCAGGTCTATCTGCAGGAAGATCCAAAACATTGGACAATTTAAATTGCATTTGACTCTAAAAGACGAAAAAAAAATTAACGTTAGTTTGTTTCTGTGATTTTGAGTTGTAGATGACTCTTTCCTTTTTGGGGCCGTGGGTATTGTTGTGGCTGTTTCATTTTTAGGGCCACTTGATACTTTGTTTCCAGGCTTGGCTGATTTGTTTGGTTTTGGGATGGATGCCATTCGACTTATTATTTATGAGGATAGGCTGTACTTTTTGCTTTGGTATTTATACATGATTCTATTTCAAAAGAAATAAAATAATGCCTTATTTTACCTGGCATATTGTTTTCGTTGGGGGGGTTGTGATCTATTGCTGGGAGGTTTAATGGATAGATAGTATGTTCTCATTTTATTCTTGTAATGATTGATGTAGTTGCCCCCATATCCACAGAAGTTATAAAATCTGGATTTTATATTTTTTGGTATTATAACATAAACTCTAAAAATTTGAGTCAGAGACCCGTGCCTTGAATGCTATATATATATTGTCTTTCATTCTTGTAAAGATGTAATTGCTTCCATACCCACAAAAGTTATTTTTCTTGGCAACCATCTTTTGTTATTGAAACATAAATTCTAAAAACTTTGAGCTTCAGACCCATGATTTTTGTTTGATCGATGATTAGTTCTCTTTTCATTCTTGAAAAGATGTAGTTGTTGCCACGCTGACAAAAGTTGTTAATCTCAGAAACCTCTTTTGGATATTAATTAAAATAAACTCTAATAATTTAAAACTTTGAGCTTGTAACCCAGTTGGGTGGGACAAACCCTCTACACAGAGGTGAGATCATTTCGCTTTTAGCATTTGTAAAATTAGGGAGGAACCAGCTGTAATCTTTAGGTTACCACTGTCTGGATCAGTACAGATAATCCATATTTCATGACGTGCAATGAGCAACCTCTATGTCACCATGATAACTTAGAATGTAGTGATCACTGCATATCTCCTGATGGGAATGTTACATCAGGAAAGCTTTAGAAGTGCAGGTTAGCATTTGAATACCGAGCCTTGTCCAATCATGACCAAGGAGAAAAAAAAAACATTTACAGGTCAATAAAAAACTTTTTTGGGTTCCATAATTGATGGAGCCGTGGAACAAGATGTTCCTTCAGACAGATTTTGGTTTGTTCCTAGAGGTAATAGGAAAGGCTTGCCTAGGGTGCAGGGTACCCTTAAGTTTGGTGATGTAAGATTAGGAAGTCTGAAAAATCTTCTACTTCTAAGGATAACAAGGATGAGGAACGGTGGTGTGTGGCAAAGAGGAAAGGTAGAAGAAACTTTATAAATATTCAAAGCTCCCCTATGGTGAGATCACTACTAAATATAAGTGTGGGGAATCCGAAGGGAAGAAAGAAATGCTAGCAAGTTTAAGCAAGTGGCTAGGGAATATATTGTAATAAACCTCATAGGGTGTTAGCTGAAATCCAGATAAGTTTTTTTGCTAATAACTATAATTATATTCTTTCTGATCACCTAGATCTTAGAGTGGGCAAGGTGAGAGCATATGGAGATAGAATGAGCATAGAGGTAAATTAACTGAAAATTGTTGGCAGCAAGCCGACCAACTTCCAATTAAAATAGAGTCGTAGAATCGCTCTAGCCAAACTGGTTGATAGTGAGTGCAAATGAAGTTGCATCATTGCCAACATGGCATATTAACTCACTTGATACCGATTCATGCCATGCAAGGCGGAGAATGAACTAAAATAAAATAGGGCCCGACGGTACTACATTCCAAGGATCTATTATAATCAAAGTACTAAAAATGAAAGAATCTGGTGGAATACCTTCCGGATTATTACAATGATGAATGATTTTCATTTACTAACATATTCAAACCAATGTCAAATACATTTTTCCATCATTCTGAATATGAGCATGTTGTCAAACACTTTGAAACTAGTTGGAAATCATATGAAATAAATTAGTACCTTTGCTTGTTGATTAGAATTGCTTGAAAATGATGTAGATTAATTACTGTTATCACATGAAATTGCACCCTGTTGAACATGGGGTTCAACATTACAATGACACAATGGAAACGGCTTCAAGGTGTGGGACCTTGCGCGAATGAGGTCGAGTCTTTGGAGAAGGCCGGTTTCCTCTTCTAATCCAAGTGCAAATGTGTTGGTCTAACCCAACACATGAAATCCTATCACTACTCTACTCTAATAGCTCACAAAGGAAAAGAGATAGAAAGAGAACATGAAATGGAAATAGAGGTGATACACCAAGATAGAAAGTTGTTCCTTCTTTGCTTAAGATTGCTCAATACATCAACAAATCAACTAAAACACACATTTAGACATGACGGTAAGAAGTTTTACTTAAACATGCAAGAAATAGCTGTGACATTAGCTAGATTTCATTAATATAACGCATAAAGCCAGACTTTACAATGGTAAAATGTAGAAATACAGTGTTTGCTAAAGAAAACTGTGCAAGGAGCCCAGAAGAAGAACCTTCAGATTATAGTCCATTCCCTATGTTGTAGTGGATGGCATACTTTTCAAAAAGGATTTCAATGGGGTCCTATTAAGATGCATAGAGGCAGATCAGGTCAGCAGATTGTTGGAAGAGTTCCATGATGGCTCTTCAGGTGGCCATTTTTCTGCAAGGACCACTGCTGCAAAGATCATGAGGGCTGGTTATTATTAGCCAAACCTTGTTCAATGATGGCTCTTCATTTTCATGTCATATTTACTCTTACTTTTAATTATTATTGTAGCAAAAATCTTTCTCAGAATTGACTCGGCAAACCAAAAGATAATGATTGTTTAAAAATTGGGAAATAAAAATATGCTATTAACTTTATAAAAATAGAGAAAATATGATGTTTTTTTAAATTTCATTTAAATCAAGATTAAATGGCAATTTGTAGATAAAATTGCGATTTTTTTGTTGACTTTTTTATACCTTGGATTTGTGCCCGGGTACCCAAAAAAAAGGGTGACCCATTCAGATCAGATTGCTAAACCTGCCGAGTGCCGATTACTCATGAGTTATTGCAAATTTTTGCTACTATGTTAATTATCTTCCTTAATTCTGTTCTGTTCAAGAAAGCTAAATTTTAAGACATTTTGAGGACCATTATTTGCAAGTTTTACTTCTACAACAAGTATATTAGTCCTTCATTGATTGGAGCACTTGAGATGTGTATTGGTAAATCAAGGAGTGGAATATCCACCCTGTTTATGGATCGGCTTTTCATAACTGATTCTCTTTGATCCCGGACTATGACATGGCAAAGAGGAAGGTTAGTGTAGTTGGAAGGTTTGGGAGTTGTGCTTTTTGCTGCTATAAGTGTTTGGATGTCAATTCCCATTGTAAGATGTCTATGGAGGCCTCAAGGAGGGCAGTAGGCCTTGTAATCAGCAATTGAAGATATTGACCTTAGGGAACTTAATCTCACTCTTCCGTAATTTTGATCCAAATTGGGTTTCTCTAGGTTAGTTCTCGTGTCATGCTTCATTTTCATGCCATGTTTACTCTATTTTACCGTTAGTTATCTTCCTTAATGCTGTTTTGTTCAAGACAAGCATATTTCAAGTCGTTTTAAGACTTTTATTTGCAAGTTTTACTTCTAGAATAACAAGTATACAAGTCCATTAATTGGAGCACTTTAGATTCATGTTGATAAAGCAATGAGCAGAATATCCACCCTATTTACAGATGAGTTCTTCATAACTCACTTTTTTGAGCCAGGACTATGACATGGCAAGGAAGAAAGTATGTGCAAACGTGTTGAATTGAATGCTATGAGTATTACCTTTTGTTAAACAACTCTACAAAGTTCCAAAATGCATCATCTTGGTTTCCACGTGCTCTAGCAGGAAACCCTTTAACTCACTGCTGGACCAAACACCCTTTGCCCCCAGCCCTATAATTCCCTCCTTAGCTCCACAAAAATGACAGAAAACCCTTGCAACAAGGTGACACTAGCGGAGAGGTGATGCTTTGGCTTCAACAGAGTTCACAATCCTCATTTCTTAAGTACTAGATTGTAGGCTCTAACCCAAGTGTCAGAGCTCAAGTTCCATGGGACATCCTGTGATAGAATAGAAAAAGGTACCAACATTGAGACTTAGATCTTCTAGTTAGCAGTTAGTAAAATGGTGAGGTGGTGCACATGTGAGAAGTTGGTTTGTATCAAGGACTGATGGGCATCCCATTACCCAACTCATCATTTCATGGTCCCTTATTGATCCTTCTGTGTCTTCTGGTTTTCCTATTGGTTTGACATGCATTATTGCATTGATTTGATCATAAGATTTACTTCAAACTTCCAAATTCTCATGAATCAAATGGTGCATTAACACACATGAACCGCACCATCATCATCCTATTCTGTTTTCCATGCCAAAAGCACTTTTTCTTTTAGGCCAGAAAATTTAGGCCTAGCCGAACATCATTCCAGGCAGAAGTGGCACGTAATTGAGGTATTGCACATGGTTATAGTTGTGGCTTCAAGGTAGACTGTAGAACCAAAAGCTAACAAAACAGTTTCCTCACAAGAGAAAATGTGTTTGACAAGAACTAGGAGTCAACTGTGAAAAGACTAATACTAGTAATGAAAAGGCAGTCATACTATGCCTGCATAAATGTTGGTTTCAATAGTTGTTAAAAACATATCTGCACCAGAAAAGTGATGCTGGCTAAGAAATGATACAAAATTTCAGAGTTCTCAATTGTGAAGTACCAGGTTGTAGGTTCTAAGTCTCATGGTTCAAGTTCCCTGGGAGATCCTGTGACAGAGTAGCAAAAGATGCAAACAATGAGATCTCATCTTCTATTTGCTAGATAGGCAAGTTGCGATTGGTGCGATAGCAGAGTTTGGTTTGTATCAAGAGAAGCTAATGGGCATCCTATAATCCAATTCATCATATCTCAGTACCCCTTCCTGCTGTTTGATCCTGGCATACATTATTGCATGATTTGATTATAGCATTTATTTCAACCTTCCGATATCACTAAAAGTAAAATTAACATTTAACACTCACAAACAGCAGCATTCTAGTCCAATTATTGTGCCCAAAACACCATGCCTTCTAGGTCAAAAAATCTATACTGGCTAAACATCATTCCAGACAGAAGGGAAGCCATAATTGGTGTATTGCAGATGGTAATGGTTGCAGCTTGCTCATAGAACCACGAAGTAACAAAATGATTTCCCCACAAGAGTGAAGGACTTTCCCAAAAACTAGAAGTTAACCGTGAAAGGATTTGACAACTAAAACAAAACATAGTGATACTTTGCCTACTTAAGCATCAGTTGTAATAGAGGATAAAAACATGTTTTTCCCAATTATATATTTTTTTCTGACATTGATAGGGTACTTAATTCTCAAATTGTCCAGTTGTGATATCACAGTCCAAAGTTCTCAGATCCATGGACATAGTTGCAACTTGCAGGTATAGACATACACTGCGAAAACAATAACCCCCCAGGAGAAAATGAAGTTATGAAAATGTGGGTGCGACCTGTTGAAGACTCTCAATATAAAAGGAAAAGCAGAGTGATGTTATACCTGCACGAGTATCTTTACTGAATGATGGTTGGAAAACATTGTTTTCACTTTTCGCAATTATATTTTTCTGATATAAATTGGATGAATTTCATAAGAAACACAGTCTAAGATACCAACGAAATTAACCACAATCAAAATCACTAGAACAGCATGTTTCTGACCCTAAAAAATAAGAATTATATATGTCAAAAATTGAAAACAACAAATATTCCTCACTAGTCCAATTATATATGAAAATATGGTTTCCAATACACCATCAAATTATTTACAGGGCAAGCTCACATCAATCTCTTCATGAAAGAAAACAAAAGTTGAAAAATTTAAACATGACAACATAATTTTTTTTTCTTCTCAACTATTGAATACACATATGATGTAGAAAGTATACTGTAATAGTATGAATTAATCAACTACTTCCTTGATTCCAATAGATTTTGTTAACATTTTTTTAAAATTATAATTAATTTAATTAATTTGGTCCACATTTGTTAATGCAGCTGTAAATGCTGATGGTTTCATGGCACGGGACATTACATTTCAAAACTCAGCAGGGCCAGACATTCATCAAGCGGTGGCCCTAAGAGTAGATGGTGATCTCTCTGCGTTCCACAACTGTGCCATTCTGGGTCACCAGGACACACTCTACACTCACTCTCTTCGTCAATTCTACAAGAACTGCAGAATAGAGGGCACTACTGATTTCATATTTGGAAACTCAGCAGCCATCTTCGAGAACTGTTTGATTCTGGTTCGTCATCGTCCATTACAAACAAAAAAAGGATGGACAAATACTATAACTGCACAGGGCCGGACAGACCCAGGTCAGTCAACAGGGTTGGTATTTCAAAACTGCATCATCAATGGAACTGAAGAATATATGGAACTTCTCCATGAAAATCCAAAAATTTATAAAGCTTATTTGGGTAGGCCATGGAAGATGTATTCCCGAACAATTTTCATGAATTCGTTCTTGGGAGAGCTCATTAGCCCTGAAGGGTGGATGCCCTGGAATGGTAACTTTGCCCTCGACACACTTTACTATGGAGAATACCATAATTATGGCCCTCGTGCTGAGCTTTCTGGAAGAGTGCCATGGTCAAATCAGGTTCCTGAGAAGAATGTGGGAATCTATTCTGTACAAAGCTTTATACAAGGTGATGAATGGCCAACAGCTACAACTAATTAACACACAACCAGATAGTAATAACTAATAAGTTCTGTTTCTCTAAAGCATGGTTTTCAGTTCTCTTACTTTGTCTGTCTGTGTAGTTATTACTTAAATTGAGATTAGGATTTTGGTTATTTTCGTTAAAAACTTCTGTAGTTTCTAGCGGAAGTATACAACAAAAATGTACATAACATGGACCTGCATTAACAACGTATCAAATGGAAATCATCATGCCAGTGAATGTTTTTCCTTTCTGATTGGCCTCATGTACAAGCTGAGCAACTTCGAACATTTAAGATAGTATAAATGAGAACAGTAAATCAAATATCAATATCCTCTGAAACTTGTTTATTTTATCAACTTATAGAACATTCAAATACCAAATCAGAAAATTTATGTCCTTGAAAATGTAAAATTCGAGTAAACAAAGAGTTGAGCAAATTGATACAAATGCGCTAAGAATTCTGACTCTAATCCACCATCTCACTGCCTCTCTGAGAGCCTAAATTGTGCTAGGCTGATAGCCTTTTGTATGGTAACTTTAATGCGGCCATTCAACTTATCTTGTGTTTATAGCCCTAATGACACTTTCACCGCTTTTGTCGTTGGGTAGTGATTGTTTTGTTTATAGTTTTGAGATCTGATGTAGGGTTTAATTGAGTTTGTCTTTTGCCATAAACTCTATTGTGCAAAATGGATCGGGAGTATTATTTGCAACCTTTGCCTCAATGGTAAACCTTTTTGTCTGTAATTTTCTCAATCCATAGTGGATTGTTGATCTGTAAATGGATTTGGATCAAGATAAGTCAGTCGAGTTCAATGACTGTTTGGAGTAGTTGGCTATGGTTTTGGTCTCATAAATGCAGTTGTCTTGCAAGGACAAAAACACTACTTCAGTGCATCAAAAGTTAAATATTTCTACATATTCAATTTCTTGTGGAAATTTTTGTCACTTCCAAAAAATGATACCTTATTTCGAGTCTGTATGCAAAATTTGTGACTTATAGGAGATGGAGGACAAATTGAGCATTGAAGGGGTGATTTCATTTGTGATAGGTGGCAGTTTCATTTGTGTCAAGGCTGGTTTTTTAATTGACATAGTGGTAGTTGTATAATTGTCAATTTTTTGGATATAGGCAGTTTTGTCCAGCTTCAATGTGCAAGAAGAGGAAGCATTGGCAAGGCATTTTTTTGTTCATATTCTCATCGTTTGGCCTTACCATTTGAGCCTAAAATATGTCTCAAGGGGCATGCTGTTTCCCAAGAAGGCAGAGGAGATGTCTTTAGCCATTTTTATAGCCATTCAAGCCAAGGATGAGCAATTTTGGGAGTTTGGACCAGCTAGTTGAGTGCATACAGTGCTAATTGGCAAATTGGTGTGATATAAAATACTTCCCTATTGTTTCACAAAGGTTATCTGCAGGTGTTTGCAAGAAATGCTCTTGAAGGTTTATACATAGGCAAGAAATCATGTAACAACATATGAGATACTAGCAACAATGTGATCACTTTTGTAGATTTAAGAGATTTTACAATGGTTTCTTGTCTATGTATAGGCCTTAAAGGACTTTTCTTGCCTATGATGCACCATAAACCTTATCAACTAACTTCTATGACAACAATAAGGAATTAAATAAGTATAATGACTTGTCTTGGAGGTTTTAACAAGGATGAATTACAAGAAGGGTTGAAGAGGAAGCCTATGCAACCTTGTAATTAAAAATGAATAAAGTTTACACTTTTCAAAGTCCTCAAACTCTACAAGCCTTGTCTCTATCATCTTATGTGATGTGTTCAGCCATGGCCAAACCCGCCATGTATGTCTAGTTTTGAAAAGGACATATTTGACCATAGTTGAACTAGTGAGACATGTTTGGTTGAAGTTAAGCTTGTCATTGTTGTCTTTTTTCCTTTGTCAAGCCAAATCACTTTCAATAATTGTGTCCTTTAGTTCACCTTCCTCTATTTTCTTGGACAATTAGTTTTTGAAATTCGATTAATGTTTCATTTCAAGGATGATCATTTAAAGTTGTTTAAAGGTTTAGCTTCAATGAGAATGTTAAGTGGTCAAAGTTATCCAACCTTACTAACTTAATTAATCTAATTTTGGATCGTTGTCAGAAAGAATGGGTGCAAATCTAGGATCTAGGTTTAAGTCTTGAAAATTTGTATTTATACTCCAGAATCGATGATAAGAGGAAGATTACAGCTTATGTGGTGAGTTATAGAAGATTCGGTAGGAAAAGCTGAGTAAAATTGATAATATACAACTATTTACATGCACATTACATCACATAACACATTGTATGAGTTAGATCAACTTGTGATATACTATATTCATCATATCTTATCATATTTACATCTCTGGTACAATATTTACTTATGTCTTAGTCCTTCTATTATATTCCAATTCTATTATTATTCTTTAATGTTTTGTCGCATCACATATATTCTATTGCTACATATTTACATCTTTTGGGCATATATTTATACCTAAGCATAAGTGTTTGAAGAGCTATGTCTTTTTGTACATATTGCACCTGTTTGATATGTTGGCGGTCTATTAGATATGGCACATTTCCTTTGTGGTGGGTGAAGTTTGTTGTAAAATTGGCTTTGTTATGCTAAGATCGTCCCCCCATTGAAATGATATCTTGTCCTTAAGACATCCTTGCTTTGTCCTATTGAAAAACTCGACAAAATTGTGGTTCCTTTTTTATTTAAATTTTATGTAAGTTTTTGTTTGTTATCCTTGAGTGAAGGTAGCTTCCCATTGTTGAGAAGCTTGTCATAAAAACTATATCCGAGCTTATGAGAATGATTTCCCCTTCAATACTAGTGGATGTAATTTCAATAGATTTGACCATTTTTTAGGCTTGAGTGAATAGCCTTGTCATATGTGCTAATCTTAGACTTAGCACTTCATGTGGTTGTTTGATTTGCTTTCTAAGTCCTCGTTGATCCTGAATTTGTTGGTAATGATTGTGCCATGTTTCAAATCATACCCTCATGTTTCCATCTAGGTCTTTCATCAAATCATATACAAAAGAATTTTGTAGTATTTTGTGCTCAATGTTGTCCATTTGTATCCTTAGGGCCTTTGTAGTTGTTGGCCAACTTAGGAAGAAATGATATAATATATTGATACTACTTATGGTGGTTTGCATCTTGCTGATTTTTGTTTGCGAATTAGTGGGTGTTGTGGTAGAATTCTTTAGATAATCTCGTCCCCATGTTTCTTTTTATTTTTTCTAGCAAATTTTGCTTTATTCCTTCTTTCTAATTTTACACTTGCTGCAATGTCTCATCGGTAATTATTCTAGTTGTTTCCCTAATGGAGCTGAAGTATCCTTAACAGTATGTGTTGATGTTGTTTGTAGATTATTTAGAACATCATCTACACTATCTACTATGTCTACTAGCTCAAGATCCATATCCATGAGAAGACAAAGCATAAAACATAATGCATCTGAAAAACAAGAATGGGAAATACCTCTCAAATGACTATTCGTCAACTACACCAAGAATGGGGAATGAGAATTCTCCTCTAGGATACCAAAGTCATCATGAATCTCTAAGAACTATCCCCTCTATGGTTCCATCATGAAATCGCGTCCATATCCAAGTGAAGGCTCTTCAGGCTTCCTGTTGAAATATCATAAAAAGTATCCATCTCAACACATGATCTCAAGAAATAATGGATCTCCTAGCCTCACCCAAATCTCCAAGTATTCATGAGCACCTACAACTAATCAATCCATGCTAAGTTCCAAATGTAACACAACACTATCATGAAGCTTCCAAGCATATGACCAATATACTCAATACCAAGAGAACCAATCAAGACGGTTGTCAAAGTTTCAATATCAAGAATTGAGAACTCAATCATGACATCATGATCTCACATCTCCTCAAAATAATATCATATTCTCTAAGTGAACATATAATGCTCCTAAGAGCACCTCTATCATTCCAACACTCTAATGTGCACAATCAAGAGTAAACCAAGACACAATACCAAACCTTCCTCTAAACCAAGGATCACTCATCAAAATCAACAAGTCATAAACCTGATACATCAACCAAAGATTCAAGAGTCCTCCATGACTAACCAATATGTCAACATCTCCAAATCACATGAAGATAGTCATCTCCTATCAATATAACCCAATATGTCAATGAACTCTCACTACATAAGAAACAAAATCCAAGAGCTCCTCCATGATACTAACAACCACTGTAGAAGATCATCCATCATCAAGTGATGAATCCTTATCATTGCTAAAGCTCCCACTAAACCATGATATCAATCTCTCCAAGAACCATGATAACCATATCCTAAATGAATATCACCCATGGCCTTAACATGATCAAATAACTCAACACCAAAAGCTCCCAAAAGGTAGAGTGCAACCACAATCTCTAAACCAAGAAGATATAGCATCGCCAAACTATCACCATCACAAGCTCCCATTAAATCATGTAAGCAAGCTATCCATGACATCATGATAACCATCTCCTAAATGAAGATCATAAATGGCCTTCACATAATCAATAACTCAACTAAAACACCAAGAGTTATCAAAAGGAAAATTAAAACCATGATCCTCAAACCAAGAAGATACACCAACACAAACAAACATGAATCAATCCAACACCACCAACAATGCACATGCATAAAAAATCTTGTCATGTTAAATTCTCTAAGGCCTATAAGGAATTTCTATGACATCGCGATCACCACCAAATGTACCATCATCAAACTCCCAATGTGTCACACATGTCTGCATCGCATAGTCAACAAGTATAGGTCCCACACATAACTGTATCAGGTAACACCATCTCTCCACCACATAATGACAAACAAACTAATGAAACATGTGACCAAATCAAGCCACAAATCAAAATTTGCATCCATGTTGAAACATCTATGGGTAAATACAACCCACATCCGAGTCATATATGCAACTTGTAAGTATAGATAGCCTACAACACTACACAACTCGTAGATCTCACAATGCAACACACAAATTCAACAATATACTTGTAACTGTTTTAAATAAGGATAACTAGAGATATACATGTAAGTTTCCAATGACTTAAACACCAAATCACCTCAGATTTGATTTTCCACAAACCACAAAGTACCATAGTCATAGGAAACCAAAAAAATTCAAACAAAAATAAATCAAATCAAAACATCTCCAAACTTGATCCATTATATAGTTCTCTGAACAATCTTTACATTGACTATAAGAATTCCAAATTTTGACATTTTATGCACAAGTTAT
This sequence comes from Sequoia sempervirens, assembly GCA_007258455.2. NCBI lineage: Eukaryota > Viridiplantae > Streptophyta > Pinopsida > Cupressales > Cupressaceae > Sequoia > Sequoia sempervirens. Next base: position 95,288 of record VDFB02263629.1, read on the forward strand.
GACCCTCCAATTTTGAAAAGAATATCCAACTTCCAAAAAACATTTTTCTATCAAACAACAAAAATCTGTAAAAACCATTGATATTACAATGTAGTGCTTAGAAATATCTTTCCAACAACTATAAGAAGTTTAAAAATCAACACCTGAGGAAATTTTTATTCCCCTTGGAAAATATTTTCCCAATTTTGCTATATGGGCAATTGGTTGGTGGCTCTTAGGTGGCCCATCAGTGGCGATGGTGCACTGGTGATGCACAGGTGGTGGGAGGGCGGTGGATGCAAAAATTTTATTAAATGAAGTTTAATTTTGTTTTTAAAACCTTGATGAGGGCTAAGGGTTAGTCCCCTACAAGACTAGGCCCAAGTTTCGAGGGTGAAGCCCATCGACTTGAAGGTTGACGTCAGTTGACATTGTTGGTGGCACACAACTGACTAGCTAATTTTTTTTATAAAAATGAATTGCATAGGAAAAAAATATTATTATTTTTTCTAATCGCCTTATGTAGACATCATATGACTAGGACAAGGGGCAAAGTAAATTTGCAATATTTTAGTAACCAAAATAGGTCAAATTTTATGTCAATCTATATCTCTTAGGCCTTCTAGATCTAGTGGTGAGGTTTTTTGTCCCAAGGGATCATTTATGGAACTTCCCCTACAAAACCCTCAAGGTGAACACCCAAAAAATCATCTTTCAAACTTAGACTCATAACCCTAGATCTACAAAAAAAAAACCACAAATTTGTAACCCCAAAAAATCAAATCTTGAAAAACACTTGCAAAAAACCCTTATACCTTGTAGTATCTTCACTATTTTCCTTCAAAGCACTGGATTCAACTATGCACCAGAGCTACTCATACATCCGTTATGTAGACCATAGCCATGGGATCTAATACCAAATGAAAGGAAATGTGCAATCATCTATGACAATTTCCACATAACACAAATAAAGAAAATCAAAGAACAACTACTCAGAATCCATATGCAAAAGAATAGACAACATACCATAAAAAATGACACAAGATATACCTTGGGAAAACTGTTAAGAGGAAAAAAACAAACCTCCAAAAGAATCCACCACTCTTGTATTATTCAACAATAAAATCATTAGAATATATTTTCAAAGTCTCCATGAATACCTCTAAAACATCTTGAGATCTCTACACATAATTCATATGAACAAGTGTATCCACACATCCCATGCCATGCTTCAAACCCTCACATGTGCAACCTACAAGAGATGCTCATGCAAACCAACCCCAAACTAGTCAACCTTAAACAACTACACATGTTCTTGATTTTATAGACATAATCTTGCACAATATCACCAAGTGATATAACATAAACCATGTGACTAATACAATGAGCTTACAAAACCATTTCCCCCCTCATTTACTTTTTGGTACTAAGTTTTCCCAATAAATATTTTTTCCATGTGCAAACCCACATTAAATATTTATCCCAATGTTACATTCAACACATAAATTAGCCCCAAGAATGTTTAAGCCATGTGATGCATGCATCCCTAAGTCCCCTAGGTGCACCATAAATAATATTAAAATACATTATAATATTATGCAAGGTGGAAAACACACCTTTTCCTAACACAAAAATCCTTCAACATGATGGTCATATCCCTACCATAAGATTAAATGTGGTAGTGTTGTTGTGTCATCTCTCCACTATGGTGGTCAACATCATCCTATGTGCTCAAATAACTAGCATTTGCACTACATTCCATAATCCCATAATCTCAAGTAACTCCCAATTTGCATTAGTCAAATCCCCAAGCCACTCAATCAATGTTGGCCTCCATTACCCATGACTAAATAGGAGGTAGTTCCTCCTACATCCACCCAAAAACCATGGCATTATTCTCATTCAAAAATTATACTTTTTACCTAAGTTTTTCTAGTTTCACATAAGTGCCAATCTACAAAAGCACCAATCAAGGAAAGTGCCAATTCATGTAGGTCCTCATCCAAGAAGGAACCGATTTGCACAAGTGTTAATCCACAAAGGCAACACTCCTTCACCCCAAGAAATGAGTTGTATTGGCAAGCCCTTTATCCCCTAGGTGACACTTTGTGTAGAGGACTCAATTTTTATGCCAAAGTACCCCCTTTTGTATAGATAACATTATATGTGTAGGAAAAAAAATCTCCCATGCAAGCAACATTGTCATGTAGGGGACATTTCTCCCTTTTAAGTGACATTTTACATACATTTTCACTTTTTCACCCTCATTTTTCCTACCCTACTTCCACCCCTATTAATTCCACATACACTAGCATAGAGGTTCACTTTTAGGACATATCAGTGTGCATGCATCCTCTAGTTGCATGTACTATCATACTCTAGTTGCATGTACTATCATACTCTCTCTACTCAATGGTTGTGGTATTGAATATGGACCACCTTCTCCTAGCTCCTTCGTTTTATCTACGCTTTGAATCTATAAGGGGTAGGAGTGCAAATTTGCACCCCCTATGGGTTGTTTACAGGCCCAAACCTACTTTCTACTCCATTTCACTCCTCTTTCCCCCATTTTCCCATTTCTTATATGTGTTTTGTTCTTTTGGATCTCATTTTTCCTTCTCTAGCTGATTGTCCTATCTATTTCTTATTTTTGAGAGCTCTCCCAAACAACTTTCTAGATGGCCTCTTGATGGGGCATCATCCCACCAACTCATCCTCATCATTTCTTCCAGCTAACTCGAGCATATTGCTCCAAGTGTTATATTTTATTTTCTTTCAAACAATTTTTCTCATGTTAACTCACACCGCCATCTCAAAGAGGAGAAAAATGAAAACACCTAAAAATTACCTATAATTAATTATGTTAATTCTACATTATTCTATCTCCAAATAATTAAATGAATTTATCTAATTAATTGCCTCAATTATTCTCCCAACATTAATTAAATATTTTTCATTATTTAATAAATCGATCTCATAATTCTTCTAACCTTAATTTGATAAAATATAGCATTTTATCTAATTAATTAATCATTTTATGAGGTTCAAACTTAAATATATAATTTAATATTTTTTAAGTTTACACATTCATCACAAAATTAAATAAATAACCACATTTATTTAATTCCCTAATTTGTGCACCTTAATCCTATCTAATTAATCTAACTAATCATTTATTACAATAGTAAATATGATTAATTTAATCATATGTCACATCCTATCCCACTACCCATAAAATATTATAGCAACATCTTGACACTCCATTATATCCCAAAAAAACCTAGCCATCCATACAACCCTATGTAATCTCTTAACATGTGTGATAAACCACATGTTGAATCTTGTTATCCCATGTGATCTCCCACAAATGTCAACTTGTCCCATCTCTCATCCACATGTGACTTCTCACATGTGTGAGAAGAAACATGTCAAATTTATTCTTCCCTATGCATCCACTCTCTTTCCCAAAAATATTCTCACATATGTGAGAAAAGCACAATTTTTTTCATTAAATTAAAATAAAAGAATATCGTAAATTCATTCCCTATCAATCTAGGTCCCACTAAAATCCTCCCTTCACAAGGTGACATTTTTTATCTTCTCATCAACCCAATCCTCTCAATCAATTTTAACCTTTGATTTCTCAAATCAATCCAACCAATTCAATCCCTCATCTAAAAATCAATAATTGAACCTCTTAGAGGTCATTTCATCATCTACTTTCATGCTAATGTCATGTTGGTGCTTTGGAGAGATAACTAAATTCATCCCACTCAATCAATCTTATGTTTAAGAGAAAATTAAGGAGATTTGGGTGCAACTCTTTTTATTTATCTCAATCCAAGATGATGAAGAAGAGTAAGGTAAAAGTAGCTTGTATTTGCACAACTTATTTCTTTGTATTTCATGTTTTATTTTTCTCCATTCCACAATTCTAACACTCTCTATCCTTTAATATTGCATTATCAAATTCAAGGGAAAAGAGTTACATTTAAAAAAACTAAAAAATAACTTTTATATCCTCTTGTTTATCAATAATATCACCATTGATCTCAATGAGACCTATATTTTTCTTGACAAACTTTTATCTTCACATATTGAAGTATTTTGAGTCTTCATCTCCTCCTTTATTGAATTAGCTTAATCCATAAGCTTAGCTCCATAGGAAATAAATCTTTGACGACACCTCCATTTATGCTTAACCTTAGCTATACTATTTTGAATATTGGTATCATAAGGATTCCTCTATAGAGCCTTTTTGAACTTAATTGACACTTCTTCAAAGCTCAAAACCAAACTTTCTCCTATCAAGGGATTTTTTTTTCAATTATTCTTAAGAAAATCTTCCAACTATGAATAAGGTGAGTGAGATGGCATATTTGTAAGAGATAATACTTTGTTAATAATCTTTATTATTTGAACTCCATTAGAATAATTGTTTTTTCATATAAAAGTAACATTCAACTTATACAAACTATTTTAATTTTTAGAATCATTAGTAGTCCCATTAAGAATGATAATTATCTCAACAAGGTGATGATAATATATACTTAAAGAGATGAAATTTACAAAATTACTACCTTATTCATTACAATTTTGGAAGGCATTTTATTAAATAAAAGTTGTCAAACCTAGAATACACTCTTTTATGACCATTGTAATTGTTGCATTGGGTAAACCAAATACTACTTTCATTTGTTTCAAGGGGGTCAATCAAGTTGATAATTCTTTTATATTTAGACCAAAAGAAAATTGCACTTTCCATAAAAAATACTTCTCTAAACCTTATCATCCTTATTCTCTATCATGTTATAATCTCCTCCCATTATTCATGGAATTCTAGGCAAGTTAGAAGCAACCCATTTCCAAATATCGCACTTTTCTCTATAGTGATTTGAGGCATACAAAGATGCAATGCCAAATTACATTTCATTGTATTAAATAATCACTCAAACAATCTTATTGTTAAGTGGGAAAAGTGATCTAAGGTCCAACAAGTGAATTAAGCTAGATCTAGCTTTCCTTCTTTTGGACTTAACATTGGAACACAAACCAACTAGTGTTTGATGATTGGCTAACAACCTCAAGGGAGACCCAATATGCTAGGGTTTGGTTCCTTTGTGTTGAAAAGAGGATAGATTTAGTGTGTAATTTAATTAACCTATTTGACGTAAACCCTAGATCTTAAAATGCAATTTATCGCACTAACGAAAATGGAAAGTTAAAGAATAGACACAGGTGTAATAAAATTTGACAGAGGGGCACATGTACATGAAATTTGAGCCTAAATTGGAGGGACAAGGGCAAGGGTGCCCTTGTCTATGATTGAATATTTTTGGATGCTTGAAACATGGTTTGGAAGCTACAGGTATGCTTTGCACTTTTTTGTAACTTGTTAACAAAAGTTTTGGATATGACCTACACACATGAAAAGAGGGGAAAAGGTTGTGTTGTATAGGAGTTTTCCTCAATAAAACCCCAATTTTGTTGTTCCCACCTCCACAAATAGAAAATGATGACGATAAAGAGTGCTTACCTTAGGCCGATTAGAGGCAAAGTAAACAATAAATGATTCTAATAAACAAATTACAATTGATAATGTTACCTTACATATGAAACTCTCGTCGAAGTGATGTCATACCATAAGTTCCCACAAAAATTTGGTTGTTGGATAATTGAATTGCTTTGAAGACCTACAAGATGTTAGTCCACATAACACAACAGATTGTTGTAACTAGCATGTAGGAAAGAGATTGCAAACATCTTCAAAATTAGAGCATAATAGTGCATGATTGATCATGATAGTTCCTAGTTATTCAAATGAGAGGGAAAACTTGTTTATATATGCATCCCAATTGATCTTTTGGATATAAGCTGACTTGAGGTCATTTTACAATACTCAAAGCTAACACTAAAAATAATAATTATCAAAATAGGAGACCTTTAGGATTAGGGCGCCCTTTCCCTTGTCTAGGTGATTTTAGCCCAAAATTCTCAGGATGTCGGGGATTTTAATGTATTTTCCCAATCTGGCCCCAAAATAAAAAAATTAATAATATAATTAATTCTATCGACAAAATAGGGTGTCAATATAGTGTGAAATTGTCAAGGGTACCAATTTATGACACTACAAGTTTATCACAAGAATACTAGCTTGAGTCAATTATGTAAAGAGCTAGATTACCAATCATATTAGAAAAACAAATTCCCCATATCATGATTAGAGAAAAAATATTGCCTCTTTCCATGCAAGTTTCAAACAATATTTTAAATTGAATCACATAGCTCTTACTTCTAAAAGGAAAACAAGGTTATTTTTAGAATTACATGGAACCCTTAGGACATAATTTCTATTAGGAGCTTCAAGGTTCCTGGTATTCTAGTTTGTATTTTTATTTTCATTTAATGGGGGGAGGGGATTTGAGGTGAAGGATATGGATTTTGTCCTTTGCAGAACCCTCCAAAGAAAATTTGCATCTCCTTTTTTCATAATTTATAGATACCATAGGGTGAATGAACAAGTTTCATTTTCATATACTCATCTATAGTGTCATTAAAGATACTCCCTTTTTCCTTTTTCTTCAGTTTCATCCTTTGAAACATGACTATTAGTAATATCAATAATGTTGGTGTAAATAAAGTCTTGTACCTAGTTAATTCATTACTAGGGGACATATTTACATGTTAAGTTTACTTAGGTCTTAGAAATCTTTCTAGAAGGTGTTAGTTGTCATTAGTTATCTTATTTTTTGACAACTACTACATGTGACCTAGATAGTTGTGATAAGTTGTTTCATGTCATATGATTAAAACACTTGTCATAATCTTATGACATCTTGTATCTCACCTTGGCTATATAACCAAGGGGTTTCTACTACATTTTTTATATCAATTGAATCATATTTGCATAAGCATATTCTCTCTCTTGTGCTTTTCATTTGGCCTCAAGATCTTAGCATCATAGCCAATTCTAACATGGTATCAGAGCAGGTTGAGTTCCATTGGATAGTCCTTTTTTGAAGAGAGATGGTAAATCTTGAATAGTTGAGTATGCTCTTCTCTTGCATCGTATGATGATATGAAGAATCAGTAAAAACTTAATAGAAGTACCAGATTTGGGGGGGTTCCATTTTTGGCTCTTTATTGCAGGTTCAAATCGGAGCTTGTTGGTGCAAATCTAAGCTCACCATTGTGTTTGGAAGGTTCGCGAAAGTTGATTTTTCCTTTTGTTTTGTCCAAATCGGACATACGAGGCCAAATCTATGAGGGTTTGAAACTAAAGAGTGGTTGCCAGATCCAAAAGGTAGCTGCATTTTTTAAGCATTTTGGGTCAAATCTGACCCTGCCATCACATCTAGAAGGGCCAAAAACCCCAAGATCGATTGCCAATTCGTCAAATTTAGAGCAGTTGTCCGGTGAGGGAAAAAATTTTGCCCACGGAGCTATACGACCCCCCAAGTCATCATAAATGCGTCAAAGGTACAATTTTAGAAAATAAGATATTTTATTATTCAAAATTTTTATTAAAAGAAATTTCACATTTTTTAAAAAGTATTCAATAAAATTCATTTGGAATTTTTATTATAATTTTTTTTTAAAAAATTAATGTAGAAATCTGTGGATTTAATCTACTGTACACTGTCATTACTATGCAGAGTACTGATAGCGTACCAAGCATTGCAGCTCTTCCACGTGGGCTGCAGGCCCCACATGTCACATTGGGTGGGCAATTTAATTCATCTGGGCGGAATTTCAAAGAAATCTGGCGCTACTAAGAAAATCTAGTAGTCGCAAAAATAAAAACTTGACAACAAATTTAACATACCCGACAGTAGTTTCAGGAAGAATGTTCTTGGAGAAAATTTTGGCATTTTGAAGATTCTAGTGCCAGACTTTAAAGAATATTCCTCCAAGCTTGAAGATTTTGACCGACTGTCGATGACCACATTTGAACGTCAATTTTAAGCAATGAGGTTTTCTTGCGACGGCCAGGGCGATGTCAAATTTAATCAAGAAGTTTGTTGACACCATCTCGACGTCAGCATTTTCTAAAAAAAAACTGTCCCCTCACAAATGAACTTTTACATTTTGAAATCTAACTTTGAAGGCTCATAACTTGCTCATTTTGGCTCCTTTTTTCGAGCAGTTTTTTTATTTGGACTAATTTTTTGTGCTCTTCGTAGTGGTGCAATCATTTTTTGGTTTTGGTGTCTAATTTTTCCATAAATTTCTGATTCTCACAGGTGTTGCTGCTTCGTCCTCATTTTGGGAACTTCAAAAGCCCATATCTTGCTCCTACGATAACATTTTTGGGTGATTTTTTTTTAAAGTGCATATTTTTTAGTGTACTTTCTAGTAGTGTAATCAATTTGATCTCATCTACTGTAAAAGTTTTAGTTTGAGCCAGTGGCCTATTTTTGGCATTATCATGTACCAAAATCAAAACCACTTCGCTATTTTTGGCAAGTGGCAACTGTAAACACACTAAGTATAAAGTGCGAAATCAGATATTGCTTGGGGGGGTTTCATGATTGAGTAATTTGGAGGGGTAATCTTTTTGCCTTTGTTGGCTTGTGTCTCTTGATTGGTCTATTGTGTAACTGAATTGAGGAGTTTAATATGGGCATCAAAAAGCATCCTATTGTAATAAGGTTAAATTGATGGAACTTTAAGTCTTGGCGAGATGGAATCCTAACACATTGTAGGTGGCTTAATCCTTTTCCATATCTCTATGGACTAGTTCCTAAACCTTCATCAAAATAGAAGAAAATTGTGTGGGACATAAAAACATATCCTGGGAGTAATTGGTTGTAGTTGTGATATTGATACACAAATGGCCACTGATGGTATTGAGATCCCTTGTGACCTTATGACCAAACTTTGGGAGATGTATGGAGACTCAAATGAACCTCCATTCCCAGAGGATCCTATTACAGATTTTCTTGTTCCACTTGCAGAGTTTCAACCTATTGATGATAAAAAAACTAAAACACTTGTTGATTGGGAAAGGTATGGTAGTTTTGATGATACATAACCTTCTCCTTCTCCTCCTACAAAGACATCTATTGAGACTTCAGTTTCTACGACTCCTAATCTAGACTTATAGGGATCATCTTCTTCATCTGAGTCAACATCTTGAGACTTGAGGACTCTTCTAATCCAACATTAGCAGAATCATCTACTGTTGTACTTGAGCACGCTTGTGATTCAACAATTTTGGCTCCTTGTGATTCAGTGCAACAAGACATACATAGTCTTCCAGAGATTGATAATTGTCATGACTTCTTGATAGGTATTTTAGAATTGTTTGTGGAGTCTCATATTGCAGATTTGGGAGACATCATTGATAGTATTCATCTTCTCCTTGATGGAGAAGATCCTTCTTCAGTTGTTGCAAGGGAACACCTTGACCCTCTTGTTCAATCTCTACATGATCATTTTTTGCAGTCTGACGTAACTATGGACTCTTTTGGACAGCATTTGGAGGGGGCTTATTTATCTTCAAAGGGGATATCATTGTCTTTGGATTGTGTTCTACATTCATCTATATTAGATTCTGGATTGACATCTTCAGTAGTGTGGCTTAGAACGCCTATTTGGAGTGTCAGGTTTCAACATCAACATGGAGACACTTGAGCATGCTTGAAAGATATCATACATCGTCCATCTTCTTGACATCCTACCTACATCCATGGTTTTGTTTCTTCCTAAGGGGATGAATGTTGTTCAGCGAAATTGGATCATCTTCAACATTCAATGTCAAGCTTCTACCATCATTGTAGGAGATTCAACATTGAGGGGGGGTTGCATTATCTCTCCTCTACTTCTCTCTTATGGGGGATCTTTTTCCTCACATGGGGTTTTGGCCTTCTCATGCATCATTGAGAGTATTTCATATCTTTATTGTATTTCATCTCTCTTTTGGTGAGGAGTTTTGTCCCATTGGGCTTTCTCTTTTTCTCTGTTTTTGAGAGATTGTGTTTGCATATGTACATGGGTACCTAACCTGGCCTAGTAGCTGAGACCCATTCTTGAATCTTTGTGCCATTTGCATAATAATCTGCTACTCCCTAAGTTGCACTTAAGGGCGGAGGGCGGGAAAGGGGAGAGGGGAGGCGGGGGGTTGGCTGTTGGTGTAAATAAAGTCTTGTACCTAGTTAATTCATTACTAAGGGACTTATTTACATGTTAAGTTTACTTAGGTCCTAAGAATCTTTCTAGAAGGTGTTAGTTGTCATTAGTTGTTATCTTATCTTTTGACAACTACAACATATGACCTAGGTAGTTGTGATAAGTTGTCTCATGTCATATAATTAAGACACTTGTCATAATCTTATGACATCTTGTATCTCACCTTGGCTATATAACCAAGGGGATTCTACTACATTTTTCATATCAATTGAATCATATTTGCATATGCATATTCTCTCTCTTGTGCTTTCCATTTGGCCTTAAGATCTTGGCAGCCATAGCCAATTCTAACAAATAGACAAATATCTAGCAATTTTTTTTCCCATTTTGAAGCCACTAGGAAAATCACATGCACATGTTCAACCTACATGATAGATTTATCCTCTTACAACACTTGAGCTTCCTAGAAGCCTTTCCATAGGATTATATTCCTCTTCATAGGATTATATAATTCTCTACATTTCTTTTATTCACCCAAAAGGACGACTAATTGCCTTACCTTCACCATACCAAACCGAGTTACAAAATTTTGATCATCAAAATGAGACCTATTTTGCTTACCTTCTTCTAGCATCAAGCTCCCCAAGGTGACTCTCTATTTGGCTATTGCCCACAATCTCATCTTCAATTGTGGTGCTTGGTTCTCACGAGTGATCTACAAATTGTGGACATTATTCCTTCACAATGAGGTAGAATGCACAACAAATCCTATATGATCTCTCATAACCATCCTTTCATTCCAAATGCAAGGAATTGAGAACTCCAAAGTAACACGAATGTGTCTATCTTCTTTGACCCTCAAAGAATAACCTGGATAAGGAAAATTTGGAACATGAAACAGAGAGTCCATATGCCCTATACTACAAGTTGTATCTCTTATTCCATCACCTTTTTTGCATGATTTCCATGATGACAAGAATTTTGCAATGACATAGGAAGCAACAAATCTAAAACATCTTAATACCTTTGGCTACGAACAAAATGCTCATCCTTATGTGTTGATAAAGAATTTGTTGAGATATCCTTAACGCCCCCATTTTTATGACTCAACATCTCTGAATTAGGGTTAGGTAAGTTCTTCTCAAATGCATATGCACCTACAATGCTACTTGGAAAATTGATCAATGGCCCATCCTTTGAAAGCTTGAAAGATATTGCATAATTTGGCGTATCTTCCTTCAACTTGGACTCTCCTTGCTCAACAAGTGGAACCTTTTCTTCCCTCACTTCATCGATCTATTGTTGACACATACAATCATTAGAAACCAATAAAACATTTTCTAACAAAAGATCTTGCATGTCAGGTCCATGTTCTTGCTCAATTATCTACTCTGTAGAAATGTCTTATGGTTGCTCTTGATACCTTCTCCTAATTCTTGTTTTCATCTCATAATACTCAATGAAAGACATGTCACATTGAATGGTTGGGTTTAAGGCATTATATTCAACATGATACCTTGCCAAATTGTCCTCATGTCGTGGTGTTATGAGTTGTTCTCCCTCAAATGGGTCTGCCTCTTCTCTTTGTAAAAATTTGGCTCTAAATGTCTTCTTGGGTGGGTTAATTGAAACCTAACCATTAGTTGAGTTACTTCCTTTTGCAAAAGGCCGATTCAATCTACTAACATTCCATTGTCGATTCATCTCCCTTAGGATGTGAGCCAACTCTGCCATAGAATCTCTCTTAAAGGATTGAAATTCTTTCTTTTCCCTGATAACTTCTAGCAAATTTTCTTCAGCCCTATACATGAATCTACATTAAAGCAATTCCCACAGGTTGGCAAGAACAAGGCTTTGATATCACTATAATAACCCTAGGGTTTTAACAACTTTAAAATCATTGAGTTAGGGTTAGGATTTCTCACAATAACTTAGATTTGTAATACAATAACAAATTCCAGTGAACTAACAATGAGCAGAGTGAGATTTAAACACTAGATTACACTCAATCACTAGAATAGAACAAACAATTCTGATTGTAAATACCTGATACGCATGTCAAGTTTAAACTCCAAGTTGACTATCCAACAAAGTAAATGCAATAGAAAAAAGTCTCATTTACATTTTTTTGAGGTAATTACAAGTGCACACACCTCATATTGTCACTATTATACCAGTTCCAATGTAAATAACCTGTTATTGGCAACTTAGTCAGCAAAGGGGTGGAGTTTAGGGTTTGGTATGGACTGATTTCTCCTTGAATGGCGCCATAACTGTCCCACACACAGCCTAAAGCCTCAAAACAACATATCTGAAATTTATCATACTGCTGGCAACAATCTAGGTGTTAGTCAACCTAGGGTGACCTGTATATTGTTGGTCTACACCCTAGGACTGGACAATCTAATCAAATGGTTGGGTATATGCCATGACATGTGTAATGATGCCTCAAGCCCTAAAAACAACCTTTCGTGTCTTATACAGGTGATAAATCAGTGCGAGGAAAGTCTACAATAGCTTCAATATAGTGTTGCCTTGCTCACACTAGGCAAAAGATCTGAAGACCTAGGTTGAAGCGAGTGTGTTGAACAATATGTCAAGCACCTCCCAATTCAACATAAATATGCCTATAAATCATTAAATTTGCTATCAAATATGCCCAACAGGCAACCAAGTTATTAGTCGCTAGACTCCAATGCTAAGATTCTTCACTCAAATAATGGTGCTTAACTTGGCAACACATAACTAGGTCAAAATACAATTTTTTTTGAATCACAAAACAACCAATAAGGGGATTATGTGAGATCCCAGACTAGGGTTTCCGTCCTAACCTTGGGTTGACAATTAGGGTTTTCGTCCCAATTGATCCGCTTGATATTAGACTTCAAAAATCATGCAAAACCTCTACATGCTTTCACCCAACCGACAAAGATATATTTATACCTAATTGATTTGAAGTTGGTGCCCAAAAAGCAACTAGGTTGGCCCCAAAGAGAAATATTATTATTTTTAAAATTAATATTAAATTATTAAACTCGACGCCCAAAAAGAGATCTAGGTCGACCAAAATTCAAAATTCAAAATATTATTTTTTATATGTTAGTATTTAAAAAACACTTTTTTAATTATTTATTTAGTTTTACTGCTACCCCGACCCAGCTAGGGCATGGCTATGACAATTAGGTACATTGATACAAACTCTCCTAGTCTTGGAGAGATTTGTAAGACTTTCATAGCATGCTTGATTAAATGAGGCAAACAATTCATGAGAAAACTTACATTGCAATTTATTGAGCACACTAGTCTTATTGTCACAAAGAGTTGGAACACAATGAACACAAACTACCAAGTATCGACAAACTCAAACACTTTAGGATGTTGATCCTAAAGATGTTAGGTAGATTGATAATAATAATAAAAAAAGCACATCTAGAATTGATTGAGCTTCCATTGAATGAAATAGTGAGACAAATAGCTTATTTGATATTGATAGTCCAAATGAAACATAATTGTATTTTGGTGTTTGACACTAAGTTTAAATTTTCAACTTCAAAATTTGAATAATGAAATTGAAATCAATTTTTTTTATGGTTACCAGTTATACAATATAACTCATACTACTGTTATATTGCTGTCCTGATTAATTGTAGTTATACTATTGCTGCCATTAACAGTTGTAATGTTGTGTTTGATGTTTGAACTTTATAAATTCCCCCATCTCAACTTAACCAATTTATCTTTCCCGACGAATGTGTGGCACAACAAAAACATCATATATGACAGCCTAGTCAAACGGAGTTTGGGGGCAATGACCCCAATGGGGTCAAGGGGCAACACCCCTTGTGGGGTTTGGGGGCAACACCCCTAGCGGGGTCAAGGGGCAGCACCCCTCGTGGGGGTGCAACACCCCCAGCAAGGTCGAGGGGTAGCGCCCCTCACAGGGTTCGGGGGCAACGACCCTGACGCACTCCCTATCGCGATACATGGCGGGGTCGAGGGGTAGAGCCCCCGCCACCAAGCTCAATTTAAGACCTCCAAAACCACACAAACCTTCGTGGCATATATCATTTTGCATTCACAATAATACCCAAATTAAGACCATCAAGATTCAAAACCACACAAACCTTCATGGTGCACATCATTTTAGGGTTTAGGGAGCGAATGACACTTTTTAGAGTAAAGAAAAAGTGAAAAAACAATTTAAAATTTTTTGAAAAAGGTGAAATTTGCTTGTTTTCTACAGAATCCACTGAAATTCTCCCTAGCTTCGCCTGGGTTCAGCAAGGCCGAACCCACAGTTTGTGGGCCAAACCCTATCCAAACCCACCAAGGATCAAATCCGAACCCCAAACCCGCGTCGAACTAGATCGAGATCCAAGGCCTTGGGCCAGCAACTGGTAACAAAGCATCTACAATGAAACCATTATAGATTCATTTTGGGCAAGAAATTAGAAGTGGAGGCAAATTGAAGTGTATGTCACCAGCAATATTTAGTTCATTTCATAATAAGCTCAGCTCTCTACTTTTTATAAACATTCTCTTACATGCAAAGCTGGCATTAGGCATGCTCTAAAGGAAGTTGATTCTAAAGAAATATAGATATGTATATATACACACACACAATAAGTATATAAAGATTGGGCTTTTGAGATTCTAATGAATTAAAATATAGATATTTGATCCATATCACAAAAAACAAAGCACCTATTGCAATGTATAAAAGTACCACTCAGATGCCTTACTTCATAACGGATGTTCGAAAAGTTTTTGTTCAAGCCGCCAGGAAATATTGAAGCTTATCCATTGACATTGCTTGTCTTAACTTGTCTCAAAGCAAGATTCCCTTGGCGACAAGAAATACAGGTTTTGGCCCTGGGAAAGGGATGCAGGAAAAGGGGATTTACAGGTAGAAATATGACTTTTAAGCCGTGGAATATTAGGATGAGCACTCTTACAGCGATGACACCGCAGCTCCATTGAAAGAATATCTTTATCATAAATAATCTCGGCCCTTCCAACCTTTTCAACCTCTTCCAGCACATCAACTGAGTCCCAAAAAAACTTAGTTGTGAATGAGTTCCAATGTTTTTTGTTCTTTAAGTGCACAGAGTCAAAATCCTGGCTTATCACATGCAGATGTAATTGCCGCATAGAAGGAACCTGCCACAATCCTCAAAACAATGTTGTGAATAGAAGTTACTAAAATTCCAAGTGAGTCAATTATAAATTTAAACTTACAAAATATTAAAATAAAGATTAATTAGGATATACCGAATGATAGCCAAGTCGAAAGATCAATGTTGGATCTTCCTGCAGGAAAGAAGCTACCCACTTTTCACCCATGGAATGGATTTCCCTCAAAAGTGGAAGGTGTTCTTTCTGAACATCTGCTAGACTATCCAATCCATGAAGCCTTGCTACAACCAGCAAATGTCTCTTTGCCTGTATGAGGGGTAATATTTCCTTAGCATATATAGAAAACTAAAATGAAAGTGGATAGTACATTATTTTGAACAGTACTGCAGATTATTGTCCAAAATTACCTTAGGATATAGATCAGGAAACACAACCATTGAATCTGTGAACTCAAGGACCGTATCATTTTGTTCAGGATGCAAAGCAATCTCATGCAAAGCTTTGCCCATGATTCCCATGGCTTTTTGCCTTTACCATCTTTTCCAATATTCTGCTCTTGGATTTGATCTTTGTGTGTGGTACTTCCAATATCATTTCTGTATCCAGAAAAGCATCTAATAGAAGAATTGAAGTTGGGCCCTGTGGCTTCATCTGTCGAGGCGTGTTCCTTGCTTGAAGTCAGTAGTTCTGATGCATCTAGTTTACATCTCTTATTTCCCTCAGGAATAGGCAAGTCTTGTAATTTCATCTTTTTATCTGATACACAACTACTATTCTTTTTTGAAGATTGCATAAGCACTGCAAAAGCATTACTGGTGTCAGAAACTTTTGTTTCATTTACCTGACTTTTGTTCACAGGTGAGATTTCCTTTTTGGAAGAATCAGAATCTGGAACTTCCCGGTTAGAATCTGAACTTTGTTGTGCTTTACATATTGATATAAAACTTTCAAAAAGAGACGAATAGGTGTCATGTAGAACTTTGCATCCTTCAGCATAGTCTCCTTTGAGACAATTAGGTCTTTGTGGATTCATATTAGGACCTAAAACATGGATCACATTGGTTACCCCTTCATTTTTGTATAATGGGCAGCCTGGAGAAAGGGGAACAACTAGAGCGCTCCCAGGGCTGAGAGCTTTAGCACGTTCTTTCGTGGCAACCTCCAACTCTGGGCCTGCAGCCTTGAATATGGCTGCATTGACACCACCACCGCCTGCCTTCAAACGCCTGCATCTAACCAATAGTCTATGAAAAAAAGAAGCAAAATTACAATGTAAAAGAAGTCTTATCATCTACAAATATACAACTTTCAACTCATAAATCTATAAATCAAGCCCCTACTAAAAGAAATACTTTCAAGTATTAGTACCTCACCAGTTAGCAGCATTAGCAATTACGCTACACTTTAGACCTCCTTCTGAATACAACTTTGTAATGTCTCCCACAATTGTATGAAATCTTTCAGAATCCAATCCCTTTTCAGCTGCCTTTGAACGAACACGCCTAAGCATATCAGAGTCCTTAGTCAGGTCCACAAGGACAAGTTTGAAATTCAAAGTTTTGTACCTCATTAAAAATTCTGAAATTCTATCTACAATTATATTAGCTGCTTTGTCATGATCAAAACGGAAGTCAGATGTTGAGATGGATGGAAAAGCAAGAGTTGGAACACAGTCCTTTCCAGATATTTCACTGGAAACACTAGTATAGCTCTGAACAGCACTGCTTCGAGTTGCTGTCCTATCTAGAGGTCCAATGCTTGAACTAGTTTGTTTAGAGTTCTCCCCGTCTGAGTTCTTAGGATTGTTGTGAATCATCTCTTGACCATTTAACTGCTCAGTACTTTTCCCTTCAAAGTGACCATCATGCAGGTCCTTTTCTTTCTTAAAAAAGCGCAACATACCACTTTGGAATTTATCATCTTTGCTCTTTTTACCATATATACCAGAGGGAAGATGATCTGCTGGACCCAATTCTTTGTACATGTTTATGGCATTCTCAACATCAGCTTCTGTTTGACAAGACATGATACATGAAAATCCCTCTTTCAAACTAGGTGCTTCTTTATCCTTTAACATGCCATTGATAACAGCTGCAGCTTTACCTCCCTGCAAGCCTCCCTCGTGTGCAGTACGCTTTGCTATCCTACTAATGCATATTTTGACAGGCAGGTCAAGTTCTATTGCATGTACCTCTACTTGGGGTCCCGCAAGCTGCACAAAATCATGCCGTTGTTCTTTCATCATATTACAGCGATCTATGAAAACACTTTGGCCTTCATTCAATGCTGTGGATGCTTGCTTCAAGCACTGAGCCTTAGTGCCTCGCTTCCCATTGGAAATTATATCCTGCACACAGCAAATCTCATCCATATGAGAAAAAAAATATAGAAATACAGACAACTACAACACCTTAAAAATAGAAAGCCTGCAATGTTTAAGTGAACTTTTTAAAAGCATGCCTCATACATCACATCAAAAAGACCAAAAGAGTTACATAAGAGTCACAGTTGAGACTTGGGAAGTTTTATTGCCACATAGGCATGGGAAGTGAGCATCTCTGATTTGGGAAAACTTGCAAAAGTCAACACGATATGTTCAGTTAAGTATAGCTTAAAGGAATCACACTCTTCCAAAATGCAGGGGAAATGATATTCCATAGAAGTAGACTTAGAACCTCATTTCCAAAAGGAAGAAATTACAACCAGTCACATAGAATGTCGTATTTCTTTCCTGTGTTCCCTGATAATATAGGTATTCCCGAGAAGATCTATTTGGCAGGCAAAAGACTAAAACATGGTACCCGAATCCATAACGGAAGGGTCTAGTTGTTTGCAAAGTATAGAGTATAAATTACTTCATCTTATTGCAATGTATAACACAAACACTGTTAGTGAATCTGATTTTCCAACCTTGACTTGACAAGTAAGCTCTTCTGAAGAAGTAAGCAACCCAAAACTTTCTGGTTGAAAGCAGTTCTAGTCTTCAATATATTTGAGAACCTATGTAGCCATCATTCCTTGAGATCTTAGATCTCCAACCATTTATTCAGTAAAAAGAAATATGGAATTTACAACTATCCTTGTTGTAGGTTTTAGTTTCAAAAAGTATAGGGTGTTGCCATTGTTAGTTGTTCTTGAAATATGCACAATAGTATTTTTTACATCTTACGATGGAAAACTTCCAACTACAACCATGAACTTATTTTGAAAATTACAATAACGTTTGCTTTGAGAGTGATTTGTTCCCAGCATGTTGTACTGCTAAGCGCTTTCTGGATCTGTCTGCATATTGTATTTGGTTTCTGATATTTCAGGTCTCCTTGTTGAACCAATCATCAGGGTGAAAAGGTCACAAGCACGGAGATGGGTACAGCAGGAAGACACCAAAAGTCAGAAATCAAACACTATACAGAGGCAGATCCAGACAGTTGTAGCAATCACAATAATACTTGCTTGTGTCAAGAAATTGAAACATCACTGTAACGTGTCACATCAAAATGATACCAGAAATAATAACAGACAAATTATTAGTGTGTATGCACTATAATCTTCCACTTGGTAACACAAAGTTGGAAGGAAGCATGCCAGCAGAGATTATTGACTTGAATGGTGTTGAATCGTTGATCCATCGCCAGACTCTGAAAGAGTGCCACTTGCATAACTTGATTTCATAATTTATTTCATTCTCTCAAGATCATAAGTAGGCCTATTTTACATATAATTTTATACCTTTTCAAAACTGAGAAATATTTTTACACATACTTAAATTGACATGTAATGCATATTTTAATGTAGACAAAGTTAAATCTGAACCTCACTTCTTTTGTTATATATTGCTTTATTTTATGCAATTTCAATCTGATGAGTTCTACAAAAGTACCAAGTCAACTCTTAGTGACCTTACTCTTTGGCCTGCCGAATCTTTCCCAAGCCTAACTTTAGGTGGTATGGTCAAAACATTGAAACAACCATTTAATACCAACATATAGGTGACTAAACAAGATACCATGAAGGACATTTAACATCCAAATGTTTGTGTGCATCACGACCATAGTATTGAGAATAAGACCTGCAACCCCGGCTTGAACTCAACAAATAAACCGGGTAATAACTTGACATGACTCAGCAAATTGACAAATCGTAAATTTTAATTAGAAACTAGATTGATTTTTGACCTCGTGACTACTATAGATTTAAACATATAGGTGACTAAACAAGATACCATGAAGGACATTTAACATCCAAATGTTCGTGTGCATCACGACCATAGTATTGAGAATAAGACCTGCAACCCCAGCTTGAACTCAACAAATAAACCAGGTAATAACTTGACGTGACTCAGCAAATTGACAAATCGTAAATTTTAATTAGAAACTAGATTGATTTTTGACTTGGTGACTACTATAGATTTAAAAATCACTCTTGGAAATATCAAAAATATCATGTGGAGCTGTTCATTTATCAAAACTACCATAAAAAGTTGTATTTAGATGTACACTGTCAAATTTAACATTGAATGAAAATAAATGTTGGAAAGTGTAAAGACAATGATGCAGCATACAGCCAACAACAACAGCAATACTGCTGCCATTACTTCCACCTAGCAATACAAAATAAAGAGGAAACCCCCCGTAACTTGAGTCAAACAAGCAAATCTATATATAAATCAGTTTACTCAACTTGGTTGAGTATTCAAATGCAAGGTTGACATTGTTGTTCTTCCTTTGTACCCAACTACCTGTCCATAATATGTGACATAGCTTAAAAGATTTTCCAATAACCCCTTATCTATTTTTTCTTGTCTATATCACATTATGATTAAAGTTAAAACTTTATATAATTTTGTTCTACTATTTTTATGTCCTGCTTTTCTTCAGGTCTCATCCAACTTTGGAAGTAATATCATTGTCAAGGAGGACTCTAATGACTGCAAATAGAATCTTCATTAAAATATGTAACAAGGGCTTCCAAAGATCGATTCAAGATATTAATCTGCATCTGCACAGATCACTTGCAGTACTATTTGAAGCAAAAAATAGTATGAAGGAAAAACTTATAGCATGCATTATTCCTGAGTCTTATATCAAATGAAGGCGACAAAACCAGCTACTAGATGCTTGACCTGGGACTATGCGATTCTCACAAAGATTTGCACAGTCTCAAGCTACAATCGAGACTGAATTCTCTTGACATGAATAAACATGCTTTCAGTTGCTAAACGATGTTTATTGTATTGTTAGGAATAAATGTAATGATCATCAATCGGAAAGATGCCTGTTATTACTTGTGCCCTTTTGCTGCCATAAGTCCATGATAAACATTCACCAAAAGGGTTTTGAGTTGGCTGCCCTTAAAAGTTAAAAACCATACAAACAACTGTCCTGACTGTCCTGACAGTTGTCAATATGTGTAGTTAATGGCTTTAATCCCACCTTAACCCTCGGGATCCTTCACTTTCCCATGCCCCTGTTAAATTTAAATGTTATAACTTTTGACGTGTTTATCAGAATTGACCACCTTTTATTGCATTGATAAGTACAGTCTGAGAGATTTCTTTTGATAAGATGTAGTCCATAGTCCAACTGAATATTTAGTCGCCATAATTTTTTCTTTATGATGGTAGCACTTTCGATTCTTCAATAATGATTCTTTTGTAAACAGTGTTATATGATTAAAAACCATGGGAAATTGACTGATTGTATCCTGATAGTTGCTACCTAAGTTATCAGATTCGCCTCTGGAAAGCAGGGTATAGGTTCGGATTCGCACCGGATCCAGATCCTGGTTCGATTCACCTGTGGGTTCGGCCAGGATTCAACATTTCTTGGTCGGAGTCACCCATGCAGAACCCGAGGAAACCTGCCTGGCTAGGCGACCATAAAGTGTTTTCTTTAGCATTTTTTAAATGTTTTATGCAGTTTGACTTTGACCCACGCCCAAGGAAACCCTAAAAGTGACTTCTAAATCACTTTAAACACCTAAACTACCTCATTCTTATTCATTTGTTTTGCAAACAAGTATTTTCATTCCAAGAGGCTGAGTTTTCATTTTTGCTTGTTGGATTGACAAAAGAAGTTGAAGATTGATCATTGAAGCTTCTACAAATGATTGCATTGCCATTCCTACAGATGTGCATGTGTTCATTGGCTGCCACAAAGATTGTTGAAGGATAGTTTTGCAAAGAGGTAAGTTTTTCTCACTTTTTTGAGTTTTTTTGTCCATTTTTTTGTTTTACAAACCTGAAACATTGTTTTGTTTCATTTTATGATTCATCTATGTTTTTCCATTCTTCTATGAATGTATGCAAGATTCAAAAGAGCTGGGTTTTATAAATCAATATTTTGTTTTCAAGTTTTTTGTTTATGTTTTGAAATTTCAAATTTTGAATGTGTTGTTTGCAAAACAAATTGCCATAGGAATCACAATGTCAATTGGTTCTACCTCTGGCTCCGCAACTAAACCAAAGTTCAAAACAGATCCGAATTCTCCTCTATGGAAGTATGTTGAAATGATAAGACCGGTTCCAAGTGGTGGTAGTTACGTTTGGAAATGCAATGGATGTGATGTTCAATATTCTAGTTTATATTTTAGGGTGAAAGCATATTTGTGTGGCATAATTGGAAAAGGCATCAAGCCTTGCCCTGGAAAAGACAATGTACCTATTCCACCTGAGACAGTTGCAAAATACATTATGGAGCAAGAAGCAGCAGATGAACGGGAAGCCCAAAAAGGAAATTACCCTTTATTAAAAAAAAATCAAAGGGAATGCAGCCCCCATCTAATCCCAATATTGTGGTAGAAGACCACCCATTTATGGCCACTCCGGATTCTCAAGCTCAAAGTGCACAACCTATTGCAAACAAGAGAACAAAAGGGCCTTTGGAACTTGCATTTCAAAATGAGAGTAGAGCCATTGCCGACCAAAATGTAGCAAGATGCATATATGCCAATGGAATACCTTTTAATGTTGTATGTTTTCCATATTGGAAAGAGATATTGAGATGGTTAATGAAGCTCCAAAAGGGTACAAGGGCTCGGGTTATGAGAAGGTGCGTGGCACCTTATTGGAAAAGGAGGTTTTGTTAGTTGAAGATTCATTGAAGCCCATAAGAGATTCATGGGTTGAGACAGGTGTGTCCATTGTTTCGGATGGTTGGAAGAACTCAAAAAATCAGCCTTTGATCAATGTCATAGTGGTGTCCCCTAAAGGGGCAATGTTTTTGAAAGTCGTGGATTGTGAGGAGCAAGTAAAAGATGGACAATTTATTGCTAATATTCTCATTGCAGCCATTGAGCAAGTGAGACCTCGCAACGTTGTTCAAGTTGTAATGGACAACGCCAAAAATTGTAGAGTTGCAGGGTTGTTGGTTGAGGAAAGATATTCACATATCTTTTGGACACCTTATGCGGTCCATTCACTCAATCTTATGCTGCAAAAGATTGGGAATAAAATTGCATGGATCAAAGAATTGTATGTTGAGGTTGAGGACATTCAGATGTTTGTCACCAACCACCACTTGTCTCAAGGGATCTTTAGATCATTTTCAAAATTGGAGCTATTGAAGGTAAGTGAAATAATATTTACATTTTCTGATTTTCATAATTTGATTGTGTATTATAATTTAAATTCTTCTTTAAAGTTTATTTTTAAATTTTAATTTTTTTCTTAATTTGCAATAGGTTGCAAAGACCCGCTTTGCCTCTAACACAATCGTCTTGAGACGACTTGTGAAAGTTAGAGAGGCACTTTCTAGCATGGTGATTAGCAACAATTGGTCTGTATGGAGGCAAAGCAGCATTGAAAGAGCAACAAAAATTAAGAACATGATATTAAATGACTCATGGTGGGATTGTGTGTTGTATCTCCCTAGCTTCGCCGAGCCCATTTTGAGTATGATTTGCTATACTAACATGGACAAGCCATACATTGGAGAGATATATGATGGTATAGACTCAATGCTTGAGAAGATCAAGTGCACCATAAATGCGAAAGAGCAAGACCCTGAAGAGACTTTCTTCAAACAAGTGCAAACAATTGTTGAAGAAAGATGGAACAAAATGACAACTCCATTACACTTTCTTGCCTTTGCATTGACTCCAAAATACTACAGTAGTCAAATTCTTTCAATGCCAAGAAGACTTCCTCCATATAGAGATTTTGAAGTGGCTGAAGGGTACAAGGCAGCATTCATGAGACTCTTCCCTGATCCGGATTTGCGAAGTGTAGTCACGAATGAGTTCATTGATTTTGTGCACTCAAATGGTCTAGGTGTTGATTCTCTTCGTGATAGGTTCTTAAAGGATGCTCATAGTTGGTGGTACTTCCATGGACAATACTTCCAACATTTGCAGCCCCTTGCAATCAAAGTTTTATCACAAGTAAGCTTAATAAATTTTCATATTTTAGTTTTTAAAGTTTCATAATTTCATTTATAATTTATAATTTTTTAATTGTTTAAATTGTCTTCATAGGTTGCTAGTTCATTTGCATCTGAGAGGAATTGGAGCACATATTCTTTCATCCACTCGGTAAAACACAATAAATTGCTCTCAAAAAGAGCGGAGGACTAGTATATGTGCATTCCAACTTGTGTCTCCTTTCACACAAACAACATGACTACAAAGAAGGGGAGACGAAGTTGTGGGATATAGAGCCAGAAGATATTGACTTGGATGCTTCCACTTCCCACCATATTGCATATGAAGAGTCCGATATCCAACAGCAGCATGGGCACAATACTAGTGCTAGTGACAGTGCCATTGGCACTACTTGTGATTCATCTAGTCTTCCTACTTCATCTAATGTCAATGTTGGCATTGATATTGATGATTTAGAGAATCCATATGATGATTAAAACTTTAAAGTGTTGTAATATTGAACTTGAAGTTTGAACGATGAATATTTATCATGCATGTTTTAAATGATATTCAAGTTTATGGTGGTTTTGTTGTTTATATGATGTTATGTGATATTCTAATCCTAATTCATGCTTCTAGGCTGCATATATATATATATATATATATAGCCGATCTGGCGAACCGAACCCCCGAACTCAAACCCGAACTAGTACAGGAACCAGCAACTTAGGTTGCTACTGTTATGAGACACAATAGTATTACAGTAATTTTTGGGATGCAGATCTTGCCTGTTTAAACTTCAAGACATCTTTGTTTGTGGCCAACATGACAACAAATCCCACTACCTGTATTATCTTACTTTGCACATACTATACAGACACTTTCTTGTATGTTAATGCCACAGTTGTCAATTCAATAGAATAAAGAAACAGAACAGAAATCCCTTATATGCTTCTCATCTGATTTACTTCAGTGCTTTTATTCTAACTATTACTTTGGTGGTCTACTTGCCTTAATGCAGAATAAATCAGGTCAAGCTCATCCCTTGACCTAGTATGGTAGTCTCTCGAGTGCTGCAACATGATTTCCACATCTGAAATTAGATTGAGGTGGATTACAAAAATTTATTACCATGTTTAAAATGTAGTTCAATAAAGAATGCCTGTGCGAAAGCAATCCTCATTGGAAAAGTCAAAGTGGCTTGGTTGGCATTGTCCACAATTATATCACAGATGATACCAACTTAGGTAAGATGCACATGACAAATCGTGGCCAAAATGTTGACAATGTGTAGCAAGAAAGACTCAGTTTAGATTTATTTATAGCAAAAATGAAGCATTTCAGCATCTTGGTAGTAAACATATATCTGCTAATATTTAGCTTACCACAATTGGCTCAAAAAAGTTAATCTGACTGCAAGCAGTAAATTATTTTCCTTTCCAATATAAACCAGCTTTTTATATGCCTTTTTAAGACAGAAATATCTCCTGCCATATTCCAACGAAGGCAGGCACAATTGCTTTGTGCTAGGATATCACACTCAAACTCAACAGATACTTTGTCTAGGCTGGTAAGGCCCAGGTCTCATATGTTAACTTATACATGTTAAAATGTAGGAATCCCGAGGGTTCACACCAGTCACCAAAACATACAAAATCCCAGCTACCTACAGATTACAGATATTCTCACGAGAAATCAATATGTGAATGGTAAAAGCCACTGGTTTCACCTGTGCATATCTGGCAAGAGTGTTTGTTATTTTCAAATAGTGAAGGAATGACTGTGCCGAGAAGAAATTTTAGGGTCAAGGTAAAGCAAATCCCTAAAAGGCTAAAAGCCCATAACATTGGGAGAACTGACTAATTTAGTAGTTCTAATCCCACTATCCACACCTCCGACAAACTTCAAATATTTATCTCTTAACACATGTAAAAAACGTGCAGAGAAAAAAATAGCATAAGATAATTGAAAATTTGGGAAATACATTAGCATCACAAAAATAAGTTAAAGGGTTGATGTGTAAAAAATGTGACCAAGGATCAATTCCTCCTCACTGCAATCAGACTACCAATAGGCATAAGCCCAAGGAATATATGGCATGCTTATGATGTAATCAACGAGACATGCATTCAACTTTCAAGTACATTCCAGTTTCAAATGCTTAAGAACATTGTGCCCATAGCACTATCTGCCTATGACCTCACCCAAGATTTGCACACCAAAAATATCGTAGCATGACATAAATTGACAAGCTGGGAATCTAAACTATAATAATTAGGGCTACTAGTAAACAACAACAAATGGGACCACAAGTCCAAAATTGATAGCATGGTAAAAAGAAAAAAGAAATGTACCTGGCATATGCGAATCCATGGCCGGTGTGCACCCTCAATGACTTTCTCACAGAAGGTGCTCTTCCCACTAGCAGGTGGTCCTATGAGAACCACAACAAGACTTTTACAATTCATGCTGCCTGGCCCAGAATCACCATTACTAGCCATGGCTAGTTTAGTGTTACCTATGGAAAAACTAAAAAGAAACTTCTCATCATTTACTATACTGAATAAATGGTAACTAGACCAACTGAAACATCTTACAGCTTTTCAGAAAATTGGGTACATAGATGACACCATCACTGACCCAATTAACTAATAGCAATTCTTTGCAAGCCCAAATCATGATTATCATCATTGAATGACTAAAAGCAGTCAAAATAAAAAAATGTAATCCTATTTTTTATTTTTTTTTAAATTGGTCACAGCCATGACCCTTTCCACTAACCCAAATTACTATTAGCAATTATTTACAACCACAATTCAGTATTGTCATCATTGAGTGATTAATAGTAATTAAAAATAAATAAAAAATATAAGCTTACAGCTTCTTTTTTTCAAACTAGGGCACAGAATTAGATTTTACGCTAACCCAGACGATTATTAGCAATTATTTGCAAACCCAATTTATGATTATCATCGAAAGAAAACATTATTGAATGACTGACAGCAGTCAACCAGTTATTAAACCCAATTATTTGCCTTAGAGTGACCTAGTTGATTATTAACTATATGGAATGATTAGCAGCAGTCAACCAAAGAATACTAATTTATTTTAATTTATTCTAGGGCATAAGTTTACTCGCAGAAGAAAGTCGTGATCAGATGAATTACATTACACTACAAGAACACAACGAACTTGAAGATGAAAACAAAAAAAAACATTTTGAATGAGAAGAAAGACGCAGATTTACCAGGGACTGTAATAATATTGAGGATTAGAAATATCTCAATATTTCCTTTGTAGCAATAAATGCATATCCAGTGCCGTTCTAAATAGATGGGGACTCTCGCATACGATCAAAGGAAAGACTAACAATACAAGCCAGTTAACCAAACACGAGCATATGGTTTACAATTTTTGGCACCTAAAACCTCAATACAATCTTCTGAAGGTAAATAACCTTTCGCCGAACTCTTGGACAAGCATAAATTGACTTAGACAAGGGGAGAGGACCCCATATTGGGGCACCTTATCTTGCGGGGTCTATGTGGATTGTCATGTGAGATGATTTTTTTTCTTGTCACATATGTAGGGGAGAGGTTCTAGTAGTTGTGCACCCTAATTTCGTGTTTTTAGTTATCTTACGTGGAAATTTTAAATCACTCCCAATTTTTTATAGCAGCTTACTTGGCAAGTGCCCTGCTTATAACTAAGGTTTCAAGGCCACATCATCAAATATGATCCACATTAGTATGCTATTTGTCAAGGTGTCCAAAAAGGCCCAAAAAAAAAAGTGAGACCAATACTTGTGCATTAACATGTTTTATTGAGCGTTGATGTAGAATCACATGTTGGTTGCTTTTTAGATCAAAGGAATACATTTTGTTTAATTATGGGTAGTCATCATCAACACTAACAACTTTAAAGTCACAACTATTGGTCCCATATTGATAAAAATATTAGGCATTACATAAACAACTACTATCACAACTATTGAAACATGCTCGGGTACTAGGTCCTCTCCCATAATGAGGTGGTAAAGTTAAAAAAAAAGAGTTCAAGGGCATTTGATTCAACTATTACATGGAGGACAATGATAAGAGGAGACTTCAAATTTTCTTACCATTTTTAAATGTCGAAGGTAGATCACAAGGATCCATGGTGGCAGTTTCCAATTGCCTTAGTATGTGTACACCATGCTACGAGATTAAAAAGTAGATGGGCATATATCATTGAAAAATGGTAACATTTATCCTGGGTAAAAGCACAAACCTATGTCACACTTTTGGCCAAAAAACTAATTTTGAGCGAATTGCTTTCGGCCGGTAATTTTTTGGCTGAGAGGGTTTCGACCGAAGCCACGGGGCAGTGACATGGCGCCGACGTGGTAGTACCTTTTCGGCCGAGTGACTTTCGGTCGAAAGTCACTTGGCCGAAAATGTACCGACCGAAACATGCCAAATAAAATTTTAAAAAAAGACCAAAGCCCGACCATTTTGCATGCTCGAGCGAAAGGATTTGAGGCGAGAGCTCGTCGGCCGAAGAACAAATTACCAGCTATGATAAAAATAGCCAGGTTTTGTATTGCTTTGGGTTATAGTACGTTTTTTTTGGAGCTCAATCAGAATGTGTTATTTTGTGCTCTGTTGGAGTTAGGGTTTCTTGGATTAGTTGAAAATATCGGCGTTTGGTGTTTTAATTGGCCGAATGTGTTTCAATTTTGGTGTTTGTAATTTAAATGAAAGAAATGTGTATAAATGTTTGAGATTTGTATTTTGGAATATTAAATCACCATTTTTGTTGTTTAAATGTGTTATGCTTTGCATAACCACCCCATTTTATTCTGGAACAAATAGGTCCCCCCCTTTTTCTTTTGTTTTCTTCGCCTTTGGTTGTCTGGTTTGGTCTTAGGAGTTCTTTTGTTTCCCTCCTAAGTTTGTTTTTTGTTCTGTCTAATTTTGGTTATGCCTCAGCCAAAATTGGGTTTCTTTCTGTTAAAATTGAAGGCATGATGAGAAATAGTGTATTTTATATGCTTTGAGGACTAATGGAGGCATTTGTGTTGCAGGATTAAATCATGCACTTGATGATATTTCTCAAGGAACTCAATTGGAAAGCATACCTCAATCAAGTTTGGCATAAAATTCCTCTAAGGAGAAAGTCGGTGAGACCTCCCAAGTGTCTCGCCGACTAGCAGTGGTTCTATTCATTTGAAATATACCAGTCGGCCAGACATTTTAATCGCCATGGGTTTTTATATATCTCGCTGACCAAAAGAAGTCTCGCTAAAAGATGAAGGCCTCGGGGAGAAGTCTCGCCGATTGCTGAATGTCTCACCGAAGGTTATCCCTTCGGTGTAATATCTTGCCGACTGAAGGAAGTCCCATCGAAAGAAGGGTTTGAGCTCGACAAGAGTGGGATGATCTTGGCATAATGTCTGGCCGACTCACTGGGGTCTCGTCGATAGGAGGTGTCATCGCTATGAAGTCCCAACAACCAAGTGGAGTCTCACCGAAGAATGATGCCTTCAATATAATGTTTTGAGTTCGGGGAAAAGTCCCACCGATTGCTGGAGGTCTCAGCGAAAGAAGGGTTGCTCAGGGAGAATTCTTCCCGACTCTTCGGAGTCTCGCCGAAAGGTGGGGGCTTCGCTGTAACGTCTTGCCAACTAGGGAGAGTCTCGCTGACATGGAATGATATCGGTATAACCTCTGGCCAAAAAGATGGGGTCTCCCCGAAATGAAATGAGCTCATCAAAAGGAGGCATCATCGCTATGAGGTCTCGCCGAATGATGGTGGTCTCGCCGAAGGAAGTTGAGCTCGGCATGATATCTCGCCGATGATGATATGTCTCACCGAAGGTCTTGCGGCTTCGCTACGATATCTTGCCGACTTAGAGAGTCTTGCCGATGGCGATGGACTTGCCAATGGAAAAGGGATATCGGTATGACTCTTAGCGCCCACTATGACCTCTTTCCAATAATGATTGTCTTGCCGATGGTTTTTGTGATATCGATACAACTCTTGCATTTGATATGAGGTCTCACCGACAGTTGTATGCTATGTTGATGCTACTGTAGAGTATAATCTCATCGAGGAGACATGACAAGTGTCTCACCGACATGCAATTCTATTTGAGTAGCCTTTGATCGCCTGGAAAGCCTAAGTGGCGTGCTTTCAACCAATCAGAGGGAGTCGAGGGTGAACCATTGACTGTTGTGACTACCCCTGTGAAGAAGATCAACAGAACATAAACAACATGGACTTACTCTGAGATCAAAAGCGATGGAGCAGCTCAGTGAACAATGGTGTGGAGATCTAATGGGAAAATATGATGCTGCTTCCAAAAGACGGTCAACTTGCAGAAAGATCTTGAGCACAAGAAAGTTGAAAGGAAGGAAAGGCCATGAGTCTCAGTGACAGTTGGGATCTCTACTGGAAAAAGGTAGATTGATATTAATGGCTATACTCCAAGGCATTTAAAGTGACTCTGATGGAAGTTCGAGGGTGGACACAGAGGCCAGAAGTTAATGATGTGGTTGTAAAAGATCTGAAGGCTTCTCCTAAGGGCGATCCTTCACCGACATGGACACTAGGGATGCACATTGAATGCAGCATTAACTTCATTCCAAAAAAATGATATGAGGGCCGACCCTTCTAAAGTGAGATATTTTTGTAAACCCTAAAACAAGGGCCAACACTTTCTTTTTGGCACGTTCTGTATATATGGCATTTTTGGCCCTCTTTTCAAAAGGAGGGAGAGATTTTTCAGAAACCAGTAGCCGTAGAGAAACTTAAGAGTAGCAGTAGAATAGGAGTTAGTTTTGACAGAAGGCAGGGATGTATCTTTCAAGTTTTCTTAGTATAGAAGGAAACAGTTTGAAGACATAGGTTTTTTGTACACTAGTGATTGTGCCAGATTTGTAAATGTTCGTTATCTGTTTCACCAATAGTAGAAGCAACCAGATTTAAATCTACTTCATATTGTGTTCCTGAATGGTATTCATCTTCAATTAATCATTTGATTTGAGAAGCTTTCAAGGAATGAAATCTTATTTTATGTTTTGTCTAAATGGTGATTTAAAATCTATTGTTGAAGTTAGCATTGTGAATGAATGAAATTGTGTGTTAATCACAAGTTAATTTTGTTCTGCAGTTTTAGTTAGCAATTCCTTGAAAGGTAACAAGTCTAGTTAAGTTGGATGAATTATTATTCTCTTCAGTTTCAAAGCTTTGATCTACCTTTTTTTGTTTCTTTAAAAACTCTAGTTAAAGTAGGTTTGAATTTATGTTTGATCTTAGAACAATCCAGAAGCTCAACACCAGTAGGCCCCTTGAACATTATAGTTCACATCAACCATTGAGTGAAATTAGCACAGTCGAGAACCGATCACCAAGACCTTGGGAGTTAGATATCCATGTGTTATTATTTCTCTTTCAGGAGAGCAGAATAGTAATATTATGATTAACTGTTGTTGTGCTCATCCGAACCATCAACAGGAAATTGGCGCTAGGAGGGCCTAGAAGAGCAAACTGGATAATACTAGGTTTTTCTCACCAGAAAGGTCTCGTAGGGTTCTTTGATCATCTGAAAATCCACCTCCTTTGATAGAACTCAAGACCCCAATAAGACACAAGAGTCACAAGACTGGCTCAACCATCATACCACCCTTGTCAACTCCGCTCACTCCATTAGGCTTTTCACCAATACCCCAGTGGATACCTATCAATCCACCACCGAATCCATCTCAAGTGCCATTACAGCTGGTTCGACCTATCCAACAGCTGGCTCAACCACCACCACCACCACCAATGGCATTTTTTCATAATAATCCCTCTCCATTGGGGACTATTCCTGGAGGTTTTCATGATATGCCTAAGAATCCTGAGAAATTTTGTCCCAAATACATTCATGGCGAATCAAGGAGTGCTGAAGAGCACATACAAGCTTTTAAGGATGCTTGTACCAGAGCTTAGATAGCTCACCATGATGTAGTTTGTAGGTTGTTCCCTTATTCCTTAGGGGATATGGCGTACAAGTGGTATCTTAATCTTCCACAAGGTTCTATTATGACCTGGACACACTTGGAGAATGCTTTCATCAATTAGTTCAGAGTTTATGTGGATCCAGCCATTTTGTTCCACCAATTTGCTACCATTAGGAAGGAGCTAGGTGAACCTTTGCCCTTGTTCAATACCAGGTTTCAACGCATGTATAGGAGACTACAAGACCCCTATCTAGTTGTTGAGAATAGTGCCATTCAAGCATACTTTAGAGTTATAGACGTTTTGCTTGGCTTATTCCTACAAAGGACATATCAACCGGCAGACATTGATTCCCTGTCTAAAGTTTATCATCTAGCCATCAAGCTGCAACAACAAATTAGCTCCCAACAAGGAAGTTTGGGAGGAGGTTTTCCTTCAATGGGGTATTAGATGCCTAGCCCAACCCCTTTATTCAATACTGTCCCAGGGATGTCTCCTTCCCATTATGGACCTATGTCCGAGCTGCAGACTCATTCTCCTGTTCCATTCTTTGCCAATGGAGCTCCTGACTTCTTTCAACAATCACAGGCTCATCATAGTCTACATGGTCATCATAACCAAACTGGAACACCAAATCATGGCGATCAGCCTCTTGTTGTTAAGAATGTTGAAAGTGAAAAGACAGTTCAACTTACAAATGAGGTGGAGACCTTAAAGAAAACTCTATCTCAAGTCACAAATGACATGGCTTAGCTTAGATTGAACCCTTCTCAAAACTAAGGTAATTATCCTAATCAAAGCAATAACAATCAGGGTAATTATCAGAATCATAACAATCACGACCAAAGGAGTTATCAAGGCCAAAACTCCCCTAACCAAGGCTATCAAAACCAAAATAGAGGATATAACCAAAGGCTAAATAACAACTGACAATGGAATACAGGACCAAATAATGGTTGAGTTTCTCACAATTATCAAGCGAATGAGGAAAGGTCACATACTGCAAATGTGGTTGACCTTAATTTTATGACTAACTGGTGCAGGCTGCATGATACTGCAACCTATTCTGAGGTAAACTGCCTTGAAATGGAGAAAGTTGTCAAGATGGCACAGGCAGATGCCCAAACGTTCCAAGGGAACTCAAATAAAGAAGGTGGCTCAGTAGATACAACAATGACTTATGACCTCTTTGAGGAAGAACCTTCATTCCCAATGCAAAGTGAGAATGAACCTGAGGAAGATTCATACGATGCCCAAGCTTTTCACACAAAGGGAGGACACTTCCTAAGAAATCAGAATAAGGGCCCGTTCACTACATCGGCACCGCTTAATCACATGGTGCCTCCAAATCAGAGTGTTGATAACAACCCTCCTCCACCAAAAGGTCCACCTGACTTCCATAACAAAGGTAATTCACCTGGTGTTGTCAGATGTAATGCAAACTATAACACAGAGTTTGATATTGTTTTTGAGATGCAGAAACAAAAAACCTCTTTATCATACTTTGACATCTTAAAGTGGTGCCCTGCTCAATGAGAGATAGTGTTGAAAGCTTTGGAAGAAGCTGATAAATCAAAAGGGAAAACCAAGGTGGCACCCACTATAGACATGAACGCAGCTTTGTACAGAAGCAAGGTAGGTACCCCACCTTTTCTTTTAAGTTTGAGAATCTGTGGGAAGAATCTACATAATTGTCTATTAGATTCAGGGGCTTCTGGCAATGTTATGCCATTTTCTGTATGCAAGAAATTGGGATTGAACCTTGTCCAAACAAACAAGAAGGTCATCCAACTTGACAAAACAGAGGTTAATGTAGTTGGAGAATTGAGAAATATACACATACAAGTAGGGTCTGACCCCAGGATTTTAACCAATATAGATATTCAAGTAGCAGACATTCCTGAGACTTATGGTATGTTGTTGAGCAGAGATTTGATGAAAAGTATAGGGGGATATCTCTCCCTTGATTTTTCACATATGTGGCTACCATGGAGGGGAATTCCTATGCAGATTAGGATTGAAAGTGAACCTCACCTCAAGCATATCATCACTGAATATGATTGTCCCAATGAGGTATCCTATTTTGAAACCAAGATAGGGGTTTATAAAAGAGAGGAAATTCTAACATTTTCAGTTCTTGATTCTAAAGACATGTCAATACAAAAGTTTCCTGATATGACTAATGAAAATCGACAGGCATTGATCAAGAAGCTGCAATGGGATTAGCTGGTCTTGGGGGAAGATATCAATCTGCAGAGTCTTCTACTCCCTAGTTGGTGCAGGGTGCATTACCAAAATCATTCTGAATTGACCTACCAACCCTGCATCAACATTTTAAATCATGTCTCCCAATCTCAGGAAATTAGCCTAAGTCACATCGAGACCATTTCAGATCACTTCTCATGTGAAGCCAAAGAAGTAATAATGTTAACCAGGGATAAGATACCTTCAAAGGAAGTCCCTCCTCAAATTGAAATGACCCCAGTCACAATACCAGACCAACATAGTTACGAAAAACAACCCCAAGGTTTGTTTGACACCCTTGCACTCACAAGTATACCAAAACCTGAGGGATTAATCAAAGATACAAGTGGTTGTCAGAAGGATAGCCACGGATTACCTGATATATCTGAGCAGGAATTAGAAATTGCACCTGAGGAACCTATTGAGCTCTCATTCCCCATATTCGATGCAAAAGATCAAGTAGCCCCACCTATGGATCATCTTATACAAACGCCCACAATAACCTCCAAAGGATCAACCCCAACTCATGATTGGCTGTGGACCCTCATGTTTGATGGATCCAAATCCAAAACAGGCTATGGTGTTGGGATTGAATTAACCAGCCCGAAAGGGGAAACTTTCTTTGCTTCTTATAGGTTTCAGTTTGGATGCACTAACAACATAGCAGAATATGAAGCTCTAGCTCGGGGGCTGATGTTTGCACATAAGAAGAAAGTTAATGCATTAATGGTTAAAGGTGATTCAGAAGTAGTTATCAGGCAAGTGCGCAACCAATACATATGTCACAATAAAAGGCTGGCAGCATATAGAAATCGGGTATGGAACTTGATTGAAGACTTCGATGCTTTTGGGATTAGTTTAATCCCTAGAGAGGAGAATTAGATAGTTGATTCATTAGATGTTGCTGCAAGTACCCTGGAACCCATGCAAGGCTCCAAGCTTAAGAGATTCTCAATAGAATTGATTTCCACCCTGGCTATCCCTGATAACATCTAGAAATTTCAAGTCTTTGATGATGATCCACATATCCTTGCTTTTCTAGCAAGCTCAGATGTTTTTGAAGGACAAATCATTGATGAGTCCAATAGGGATCAAAGAGATTGGAACCCTGAAGATTGTGATACAGAGGGGGTCCTCAATTTAAAAAGTAATAGCATTCCCAAGGGAATGGTAGCCTTAGAAAGAATTTTTGATTCGGACCCAAGGGTTCGGGAAAAGGTATCAGTCGAAGATAAAGGAGGTGAATATGAAACTATTAGCCTAGCTGATTCTAGCCCGAAAAGAAATGTTTACATAGGGAAAGCTTGCCCTGAAGCAATCAGAAAATATATACTAAGGGCACTGAAGAAGGACATTACTGCAATAGCCTGGAGGTATGAAGATCTAAAAATATTTGATGCTTCTGTAATGACTCATACTATTCCTTTGAGGCCGAAAGCTAAACCATTTCGGCAGAAGCAACAGCCTGTCAACGCCCTGATTGAACCACTGATCTTCAAGGAGGTTCAAAAATTGCTTTCTGCAAGAATAATCTTCCCTATACGACATTCAACATGGGTGGCTAACTTGGTTCCAGTCCGTAAGAAAAATGGAGAGATCAAGCTATATGTAAATTTCAGGAATTTAAATAGAGCTTCAGAAAAAGACAACTACCCACTCCCTTCACTGAATGAAGTCTTGCAGACTGTCAACGGATCTTAGATGATATCATTCCTGGATGGTTATTCTAGATACAATCAGGTGATGGTTAACTGTGAAGACATAATGAAGACAACCTTCACTACTAAATGGGGAACATTTGCTTACAGAAGGATGCCATTTGGTTTGATAAATGTTGGAGCAACCTTTCAGCGTGCCATGGACATAGCATTCAAAGATCTGATTGGAAAATGCATCATTGTTTACATGGAT
The DNA here is from genome assembly GCA_007258455.2 of Sequoia sempervirens. NCBI lineage: Eukaryota > Viridiplantae > Streptophyta > Pinopsida > Cupressales > Cupressaceae > Sequoia > Sequoia sempervirens. The sequence goes on from VDFB02263629.1 coordinate 131,030, forward strand.
GACCTGACAGTATTCTCTAAAGATAGACTAAACCATGTTGCAAACTTGGCTAAAGTTCTTGAAAGATGTATCCAGTATGGCGTCTCCCTGAATCCTAAAAAGTGTGTGCTCGGGGTTTCTGAAGGGAAGCTTTTGGGACACATAATCTCAAAAAGGGGAATATCGATCGATCCAGACTGAGTTGAGTCCATTCTGAAGATAACATGCCAGGAAGCAAGAAGGAGATGAGATCTTTCTTTGGAAAGATCAACTTTGTAAGAAAGTTTATCACGGGTTTTGCAGAAATTGTAAAACCATTGAATGAAATGATGAAGAAAGATGCCAAAATAGAGTGGGCTGACGAGGCAAAGGCCACATTTTCTCAAGTCAAACAATCCATTTCGAAAGTGCCAGTCCTCACCAGCCCTAACTACTTGAAGCCATTCTATATTTATTCTTTTGCTTTTGAACATTCTTGTGCAGCCATCCTAACTCAACGAAGAGAAGAGGCAGAGGAGAGGCCAATTGCTTTCATGAGTTCTCCATTTAAGAATGTTGAAGTTAAGTACCCACCTCTTGAAAAATAAGCTTTTGCATTGGTTAGAGTTGTCAAGAAGTTCAGACATTACATCCTACGAAGTCAAATCATTGTTGTAGTTCCTGATGTTGCTGTGAAGTCTCTACTTATGCAGAGCGAGCTGGGGGAACGAAGAGGGAAATGGATGGCCATTTTGCAAGAGTTCGCTCTGGAGATTCACCCTATGAAACTTGTCCGAGATTTGGGCCTGTCTAAATCCATAGCTGATGCTAGTGAGAACATTATTTGCCAGCAATACACAACACATTCCTTTTCTAACGACCCTTGGTATGCCGATATCATCCATTTCATGCTTAATAATCGATGCCCAATGGGAATGAATACGACTCAGAGAAGAGCACTGAGAATGAAGAGCTCCCATTATATGCTCAAAGGAGGATTGTTGTACGGGGGTGTACCTACGATGCCTTGATCGACAAGAGGCTAAGCATGTAATTACTGAATTTCATGGGAAACATGACACAGGTTATGGGTCTGCAGATTCGTTAGCACATCAGATCCTCATATCGGGTTACTACTGGCCGTGTGTGTTCAAAGATGCTTATCAACATGTAAGAACATGTCATATATGCCAAATTTCTGCATCAAAAGAACGCCATCCAACCATGCCATTGCAGCCTATTTATGAGGTAAGACCATTTTCCCAATGGGTGTTGGACTTTATTGGGGTAATTAACCCAAATTCTTCTATAGGACAAATTTATTTTGACTGCCACAGATTACTGCACGAGATGGACATAGGTTATACCTTGCAAGAACAACATGACAGAGGTAGTAATCAAGTTCCTCACCGAATGCATCATGACTAGGTTTGGAGTATCCTTCGCATTGGTATGTGACAATGGCTATTCCTTTTCTTCTGCTGAGTTCATTTCATGGGCTTCTGATCACAAAATTGTCTTAAAATATTCTTCAAACTATTACCCACAAGGAAATGGAGTTGCAGAATCAACCAATAAGAATCTCTTAGGGGTAATTAAAAAAATGTTAGAGAACAACCCTAGGGACTGGCACACCCAACTAAGATTTGCATTATGGGCAGATAGAACTAGGATCAATGATGCTTTAAAGACTTCACCATTTAAACTAGTGTATGGACAAGAGCCTGTGTTCCCTATTCATTTGCAAATACCTATCCTTGAGTTCATGCAAAAATTCTACTCTAGTGATGACAGGATAGAAGTAAGATTAGCTACCTTATTGAAATTAGAAGAGCAGAGGAATGCCACCTTGTAGAAATTCTTTAGACACCAGGCTATTATCAAATGTTGGTTTGACAAAAGAGCCAAAATCAAGGCTTTTAGAATATCAAACCTTATGTTTCCATGGGATAAAGCTAGTGAAAAAAAGGGTAGTCACCAGAAATTTGATAAGCTCTGGTTAGGTCCCTATCAAATTGCGGAGATCCTAGGAGAAAATGCTTTCCGGCTGAGTAGTTTAACTGGAGAACCTGTTCCATTGCCTGTCAATGGACAGTTTCTTAAACATTATTTTGAGTCGTAAAGTTTGGTATTTTTGCTGGCCTGTGCATTTATGTAAATAATTGGTTTTTCTGTTTGTAAATAGTTATCTGTTGTTCTGTATGTAAATAGTTTTGTTGTTTGTTCATTTGTTCTTTTTTTCATTTTGTTTGCTTCCTTTGTTGTTTTGTGTCTGTCTTATTTAGTTCTTTGGGGGTTTCTCTGTTCTTTCCATCTTGAACTAGTGGGTTGTTATCTAAAGTATACTTTGGTTATTAGTAGAGAAGTGGTTTAGATATTTTCAAGTTCTAATTGGATGATTTTTTCTAAATTCGTTGTTTTATGCACATTGTCAATAAGAGTTGTGGAAAGTCTTGAAAACAAGGTGCAAAGTAAGCAATCTTCATTATCTACCTCTGAATTTGTCACAAATCATCAAGATCGTCTCCCTTTGTAATGGTATATTTGTCCTAGGATGATAGTGTTGTAAGATTTGAATGAAAAATCTGATCCCCAGATGTTGTTATGAGGTCCATGGTAGTTTTCAACCCAGAACAGATGTCTGACATCTGACATATTGAGAAAAATTGAATGAAATATCTGAAACTCCAAGAGAAAAGAAAAGAAAAGAGAATTATCTAAAAGAAAAAAGAGGACTCAATATGAATGGGTGGTTCCAGTATCTCTACTAGGGCTATGAACACCTGACTGGCAGTAGAGAAATGCTATGAGAAAACTAGAGGTATCTCCGTCAGGGCTATGGATACCTGACTGGCAGCGAAGCAATGCCTAGGATATCATTGCACAACAACTAAAGGGAATCAACTCATGTAGTTCAAATCTTGCACATTGTTGTTCAAAAGATGAGGAAAACTTTATAAAAGGATGAGGCACCATCAAGTACACACTTAGATTCAGGGGTAGCCGGTGTTGACTTACATTTGAAATTATAGCTCAACCTTGGTTGTTAAAACTGACCCAATTGGAGTTGTGATGTTCATAAACCAGGAGTTCTGGGTAGCTAAATCTTTTAGTTTCTTGAAAATGGTTAAACCATTTTCCCAGTCGAGTTGCCATTTGTTATGCCTTGCATAACCACCCCATTTTATTCTGGAACAAAATGGGTCCCCCTTTTTTCTTTTGTTTTCTTCGCCTTCGGTTGTTTGGTTTGGTCTTAGGAGTTCTTTTGTTTCCCTCCTGAGTCTGTCTTTTGTTCTATCTGATTTTGGTTCTGCCTCAACCAGAATTGGGTTTCTTTCTGTTAAAATTGAAGGCATGATGAGCAATAGTGTATTTTATATGATTTGAGAACTAATGGAGGCATTTGTATTGCAGGATTAAATCATGCACCTGATGATATTTCTCAAGGAACTCATTTGGAAAGCATACCTCAATCAAGTTTGGCATAAAATTCCTCTAAGGAGAAAGTCAGTGAGACCTCCCAAGTGTCTTGCCAACTAGCAGTGGTTCTATTCATTTGAAATATATTGGCCAACCAGACATTTTAATCGCCATGGGTTTTTATATATCTCACCAACCAAAGGAAGTCTCGCTGAAAGATGAAGGCCTCGGGGAGAAGTCCTGCTGACTGCTGAATGTCTCGTCGAAGGTTATCCCTTCGGTGTAATATCTTGTTGATTGAAGGAAGTTCCACTGAAAGAAGGGTTTGAGCTCGGCGAGAGTGGGATGATCTCGACATAATGTATGGCCGACTCGCTGGGGTCTCGCTGATAGGAGGTGTCATCGCTATGAAGTCTCGACAACCAAGTGGAGTCTCACCGAAGAATGATGCCTTCGGTATAATGTTTTGAGTTCGGGGAGAAGTCCCGCCAACTGTTGCAGGTCTTAACGAAAGAAGGGTTGCTCAAGGAGAAGTCTTCCCGACTCTCCGAAGTCTCGCCAAAAGGTGGGGGCTTCACTGTAACATCTTGCCGACTGAGGAGAGTCTCGCCGACATGGAATGATATCGGTATAACCTCTGACCGAAAAGATGGGGTCTCCCCAAAATGAAATGAGCTCGCCGAAAGGAGGCATCATCGCTATGAGGTCTCATCGAATGACGGTGGTCTCGCCGAAGGAAGTTGAGCTCGGCATGATATCTCGCCGATGATTATATGTCTCGCTGAAGGTCTTGCGACTTCGCTACGATATCTTGCCGACTGAGAGAGTCTTGCCGATGGCGATGGACTTGCCAATGGAAAAGGGATATCGGTATGACTCTTGGCGCCCACTATGACCTCTTTCCAATAATGATTGTCTTGCCAATGGTTTTTGTGATATCGATACAACTCTTACATTTGATATGAGGTCTCACCGATAGTTGTATGCTATGTTGATGCTACTATAGAGTATAATCGTATCGAGGAGACACGACAAGTGTCTCACCGACATGTGATTCCCTTTGAGTATCCTTTGACCGCCTAGAAAGCCTAAGTGGTGTGCGTTCAACCAATCAGATGGAGCTGAGGGCGAACCATTGACTGTTGTGACTACCCCTATGAAGAAGATCAACATAACATAAACAACATGGACTTACTCTAAGATCAAAAGCGATGGAGCAGCTCAATGAACAATGGTGTGGAGATCTAATGGGAAAATCTGATGTTGCTTCCAAAAGACGGTCAACTTGCAGAAAGATCTTGAGCACAAGAAAGCCGAAAGGAAGAAAAGGCCACGAGTCTCAGTGACAGCTGGGATCTCTACTGGAAAAAGCTAGATAGACATTAATGGCTATAGTCTAGGGCATTCAAAGCGGCTTTGATGGAAGTTCGAGGGTGGACACAGAGGCCAGAAGTTAATGTTGTGGTTGTAAAATATCTGAAGGCTTCTCCTGAGGGCGATCCTTCATCAACATGGACATCGGGGATGCACATTGAATGCAACATTAACTTCATTCCAAAAAAAAGATCTGAGGGCCGAACCTTCTAAAGTGAGATATTTTTGTAAACCCTAAAACAGGGGCCAACACTTTCTTTTTGGCACGTTCTATATATATGGCATTTTTGGCCCTCTTTTCAAAAGGAGGGAGAGATTTTTCAGAAACTAGTAGCCGTAGAGAAACTTAAGAGTATCAGTAGAATAGGAGTTAGATTTGACAGAAGGCAGGGATGTATCTTTCAAGTTTTCTTAGTATAGATGGAAATAGTTTGAAGACATAGGTTTTCTGTACACTGGTGATTGTGCCAGATTTGTAAATTTTGCTTATCTGTTTCACCAACAGTAGAAGCAACTAGATTTAAATCTACTTCATATTGTGTTCCTGAATGGTATTCATCTTCAGTTAATCATTTGATTTGAGAAGCTTTCAAGGAATGAAATCTTATTTTATGTTTTTTATAAATGGTGATTTAAAATCTGTTGTTGAAGTTAGCACTGTGAATGAATGAAACTGTGTGTTAATCACAAGTTAATTTTGTTATGCAGTTTTAGTTAGCAATTCCTTGAAAGGTAACAAGTCTAGTTAAGTTGGATGAATTATTATTCTCTTCAGTTCCAAAGATTTGATCTACCTTTTTCTGTTTCTTTAAAAACCACAGTTAAAGTAGGTTTGAATTTATGTTTGATCTTAGAACAATCCAGAAGCTCAACACCAGCAGGCCCCTTGAACATTATAGTTCACATCAACCATTGAGTGAAATCAGCATAGTTGAGAACCGATTACCAAGACCTTGGGAGTTTGATATCCATGTGTCATTCTTTCTCTTTCAGGAGAGCAGAATAGTAATATTCTGCTTAACTGTTGTTGTGCTCATCCAAACCATCAACAAAATGGTGTAAAAACCTTTCTTTGGTGAATTAGAAATCTGGGGTTTTTGTATAAATTTGTGGTTTAACATTTTTTTCTTTCATTGCAATTTTTTTGTCTTTTAGTTCCCAAAATTAAACTCTATTGTAGCAATTTCCAGAGGTAAAATCATAATAAAGTTAAGATCACCGATTATGGAGATCTCTGTTCAAGTCACAAAAAAAAAAACTTCTGAAATATGAGTAGAAAAGATCAATTTTCAAACAATCCTGAATGTATAAATCTATTATATAATTATAATTATGTTTTAAGGGAATTTGAAATAATATTCTTGATAAATACTAAGCTTGATCTGCAAGCTTGGAATTCAAATTGAAAAGAGCACTTTGGCCCTCTAAGTAAAATTGGACGGTCATTTATTCTCACTCAACCATAGTGAGTGGTAAGTAAGAGCTCATTATGGAATCTTGTTGCCCAGAACTCATAATACAAAGAGTACATCCCTGTATGAACACAAACAACAATTAAGTTTGTATTTAAAGGAATTTTAACTAAATTTACATTATTGTGAATTGTGACCATATTATCAGTATCATTGAGGGGGCACTACAATAACCACATTTTGACACACCATGTCCATGCATAAAACATGTTTTACTCTTGTCAGTTTTGTCTAGCAAGGACTTAGCTTAAACCCATACAGTAAACCTTTTTGTATCTGTTGCAAGTATTGGCATCGACTCTTCCTTGAAGAATGTTTAAAGGGCTAACAAAATTCAATTCCTTTTTTTCAAACAAATTTTATTATGGTGTTGATTGTAAATGTTGGTTATTTTCTTTAGTTGGTCATCTTATCCTTTTACAAGCATCCTGGGATTTTACCAATTCTAAATAATATTGATTTGATGATTGGCCACCACAAACCAGCCAAGAGAATCTCATGAGCTATACCTCCATAAATTACTTCACCACCTGATTTTCCTTCATGTGCCTCCCATAAGATATCCTATACTTCTTCAAACACATCACCTTAGCGTTTGATCTTCTCCCATATTATACATTGATCCATCATAAATATTGTCTCAATATTAGAAATTCAATACTCCAAAAATAGACCTTACTTGGTCGGTTCCATATGATCTTCTGTTGTGTGAGCTTAGCTAGCTGCTGACCAGGATGATGGTCCATAATCAAATACAAAGGAATTTGGGGAACTTCTATGAAGCATTGATAACTCCCAACAGAGAACCCCAAGTGATCTGTGGGCAACTATGAATTGAAGATTATGCACACAACAAAATAGTGAGTTATAACTAGCATATCCTATCCTGAATAACCTTCTGCTCTAGCTCAGATATCTCATACAATAATCACTTGATCAATTTACTCCCTTAAAAGGAGTATGACTGAGCATTGAGAATTATTTTCTTGAAAACCTTAAATGCATACACACTATATATTCAATACCTAATGTTGGCATAGAAATTGTTTTTAAAGTAGCAAGAACTGCTACCTTTAGCTAGTTTATCTCCATTATATAAAAGGTTGGCCAAAAAGGCTAAGAAAGGCTGACAAAAAAAACATACCTAGTAACCTGATGATTCAAAAGTGTAGGTAATAAGTTCAAGATCATGGTGCGGCTAGACCCTTAGTTATTTTATGGCCTTCCTCAAAACAAATTGACTATTTACCCATCAGATATTTTCATTATTACTCCTAGCTACCATTCCTAGTTTACTCTGGGAAATGTTTCAGTAATCAAAACTCTTATGTAAACCTTTGAGAAAACCTATAAGAATCTTTCCAAGTAGGGTACTAGTAAAGGTACAAGTGGGGGAAGTTGTTTATAAATTGGTGTCCCAGGTTCAGTACACCATCAGTATTTCCATACAAAAATCCCAGGTTCAGTATGCTATAAGTATGTCCATACAAAAAAAGATAAAAATATAAACAAAACATATACAGTTGTACTATCAACATTATATATACATAAAAAGAAAAAAAATAACAAAAATATCACTGACAATCGATAATTGAATGAGACAAAATCAAATTTAGATCAAATTGAGCGGTAGATTACAAGTTGATGGTATTAAAACAAAATCAAATTCAAAGAATGAGACAAATTCCAAACATGATTTAGATTCATCTTTGTCAACTAATGAAATATTAAATAGATCTTTGGTAAAACAATATCATCAAACTCAAAGAACTAACAAACTACTGCCTTGATTATAAATCCTAACTCATAACATCAAATATACTTTTCACCTTACATGTATGTGTGTGTGTAAACACATGTACATATATATATGTATGTAAGTGTGTACACATGTATGTATATGTACTTGAGTGTACATACATGTACATGTGTACACATATATATGTAAATGCATGTGTATGTATGTGTATGTACATGTATGTACATGTACATACATTTTGCCTAAATTTACATTTCTATAAAACCAAAATTGAAAACCCTGAATTTCTAGTTCACCACAGTGTACATGTACATGTATACATATGTGTATGTACATGTGTGTACATATATATGTGTATGTGTGTACATGTATACATTATGTATATAATGCACACACATGTGTGTATGTGTACATGTATGTATTATATACATATGTGTATGTGTGTACACATGTATGTATGTATTATACATGTATGTGTACATGTGTATGTGTGTACATGCATGTATGGATGCATATATACGTGTGTATGTGTGTATGTATGTATGTACTTGAGTATGTATGTATATGTATGTATATGTACGTGTGCATGTACATATATATATTTATGCATACATATTTATGTATATACATATATATACATATATACATATGTCATGTACATGTGTGCATGTGTACATGTATGTGTACACGTGTATGTGTGTACATGCATGTATGGATGCATATATACATGTGTATGTGTGTATGCATATATGTACTTGAGTATGTATGTATAAATATATGTATGTATATGTACATGTGCATGTACATATATATATATATATTTATGCATATATATTTATGTATATACATATATATACATATATACATATGTCACGCATATATGTACACATACATACATGTGTGCATGTGTACATGCACATGCATGCGTGTGCATGTGCATACATTACGTACGTACGCGCATGCATTATGTGCGTGTGCATCACGTATGTGTGGCAATGTCTATACGTTACACATACGTACGTATATGCAATAATACGTACGTGTGCGTGCATATGTATATATAATATATACATGTACACATGCACATACATACATACACATAAATGTATATATGTACATACATGTGCACATGCACACATATAAATATATATACATGTACATGTATTGAAAGTCTCTTTTATACATACATACACATAAATGTATATATGTACATACACATGTGCACATGCACACATATAAATATACATATACATTTACACATGTATTGAAAGTCTCTTTGGAGTTGTCAAATTTCTTATGTTATCTAAGTTGTTAGATGAACTATTGAACATAGAGATAGATATAAAGTTTGAACTATCTCATTCTAGATATATTTAAAGTTAAAAATGCTTTAAGTTTTGAAACTTGAAAATTTTGTTTAATTTAAATATATATTTGTTTAAATAGTTTTAAAATTTTCAATTTAAATTTGTTTAACATCATGTATATTTTGTTTTAATGATATGCATCTATCTCTATCTATTTACATATATATATATATATCATGGCCGATGAGGGATCTCATCATTCCCCTTGTTCTAAGCAAGATGCTCAAACTAGATCAAGTTTATTTTAGGATAGTATTGCTAGACTAGACAATGCTCTAAAATTTTTAGAGCAAATAATTCACAACTCCCCAATTTGGCTAATCGAGATAGATTAGTCACTATTAGACAGGAGATTTATAAAATGATCGAGATGATTTGATCATACAATCATTATGATGAAATCAACATTGAGCAGTTTTATTTGTCTCTTGCCAGGAGTGTTACCGACATAGTGAAACATAGAGAAGTTGTCAAATTAGTTTTAGGTGAAAATGTGTTATCCATGTTCCCATTTTATAGAGGAAAAAATAAAAATAGAGGATATGTGGTTACAAGGTGTGTAGATCCTCTTGTTGCGCCATTCATATACCCTAGATGGTTGGCAACACATCATAGATGGCCTCACAATGATGAGCTGCCACAATATTTTGTAAAACAGTTATATGCAAAATTTCATTTACATATAGAGGTGGACTACACATCTTATCCCGAGCATGCTGGCCAAGGTAAAGGTCATTTTTTTGACAAACCACAATTTAGATATTCAAATTTTCCACTACTTGTGGACAAGAGGGCATTAGTTGGCCCAAACCTTTTGGTTTTACCAAATTGTTTGAAATTGGCAACAGCAGGGGAGGCAACAATAGGCTCCACTCATAGACAAATTTTTTATAACATTGCCTCTATTACGATGCAGATTGATCAGATTTTCATCTGATCAAGTTGGTAGATACTTATTACGCCCAAAGATCAGACTTCCTCCCACTGAGGCTATATCTGCATCGTATGATCCATTTATTTGTGCCGATCTACCTACTCTTTCAAATGTCGAGCAGATGACCCACACGACTCTGCGTACTATGTGTAGAGTCTCAGTTTTGGATTTACTAGCAGCATATCAAGTTATCAGTGAGGACCATGGGATCGCTCTTGACCAGGTACAAGACTTTATTAGACAACAATATCCTGGTACACATATGAGCCACGGGGTGGAAAATGCAGAGGATATTCCACATCAGCCTACAAGATCCCATGCGCGTCATGTTTCTATCGATCCTTTAGCTTGTCTAGGTAGTCGTCAGGATGTTATAGGTCACATTGAGGCTACTGCGACACGTGATCTTGTCCATGGAACATATAGTCAGCTTCTTTTTGCCACTGATATTGTACGTGCTACAGATCCCCCTACGATGTCCTTACATTCTCGTGATCTTATTGACATTGGTAGAGCCATCGATCAGGCACGACAGGTACTTGAATATAATTTATACATATAAAATTGTGTTCTAAAAAATTAGGTAATGCATTTTTTTAAGTCTAGTTGTTTAACTCCTGATTGAAATTGTGTACTTGAAAATTTTAAGCAATATGGTGATTTGTCAGACTTTGGAAATTAGGAGCATGATGGTGATCCTACGCAGTATGCGGCTAAGGTACATTTAAATTTAATAAAAAAATTAATTACTTGATGTACAAGTTTAAACACATTGAACCAAGTACATTGTAATTTTAGATAATTTTACATATTTGTACACATATATATATATATATACATGTATTAAAAATTAAATTTAAACATGTGTATACTTGAACACATGCAGGGGTTGGGACGAGGCTCAGGACACAGATCGGGACATGGATCCACACATCTTGGATTAGTAGAGGGATCGATCCATGGATCGAGGGAGATATTGTGTCTGGATCAAGGGAGAGATCGAGCCATGCATCGAGGGAGAGGTTGAGAGAGAGATTGAGGGATAGATCGGGCCAGAGATTTGATGATTCTATTACCAGACATCCCTCTCTTTGAGATCTGTTTTACAGTATTACATGTTTGAGATTAGATTATTATGCTGGAGACACTTTTTATGATTTATGTATTGAACATTTGCATGTACTGTACTTATGTTTTATGGTACATATACTTGTTATGATTTACATCACATTCATACATTTATGTTTTATGGTTTGAATAGGTTTGTTATATACGTGCATTATTATGGTTTGAGCACTTACATTACATCTATAAATACATCATGCATTATTAATTTATGGTTTTATACTTAAGTTCAAGTACCTTTATTTAAATTTATTATGGTTTGAGCACTTACATTACATCTATAAATACATCATGCATTATTAATTTATGGTTTTATACTTAAGTTCAAGTACCTTTATTTAAATTTATTATGGTTTGTTCAAATGCACTTGTTGTACATCTATTTACATCTTGAAATCAAAATGTTGTCCACTATCTAATGGTTGCTATTTGTAAATTTAAAAAGATGGGCATGTACAATTAATTTAAATAAATAGAAATGAATTTGTATTTAATAAATAGGTCAAGAAATAGAAAAATTTGAATGCAAATATGCTTGAGATTAATGCTATATTTAAAAGTGGAACATAAAAATGCAATTGGAAATAGATAATAACTTGAATTCTTAGCTCTAAATGTTCATTTTTAAAATCACTCTAGGTTAAATACATAAATTGTGCATATATCATGCTATACATGAACTTACAAATTCCATATAATCTAATACACATGTTCATTTGAATGTGCATGCAAAGAATTCTTGAACTAGATGATGAGCTATACTTGTGCCCAGTTGAATGTACAAATGAAATCAAATATATTCAAGTGAACTTAAGAATTCCATATAATCTAGAACATATTGACACATGAATTTGATTGTGCATACAAAGAAAGTGATCTAGATGACATGAGCTATAAGTGGAGTTGAATGTAAATGAAATCAAATTTTTATTCTTGAAAGTTTTAGAATTCCATGGAAAATTTATATATGCAATTGGAAATTGATATATTTAAATATCAAGTTATGCACATAATATAAGTATCTAGATCTTCCTAGATGATAGTTCTATATAAATTAAAAATTGATCAATCCATATATAATTTGGTCAAAGATGGACCATTACATACATGGTTTCAAGCTATACATGTTACAAACAAAGTTAAATTGATGCCAAAATGTAGCTATCTCAAGCACCCAAAACACCATCACTATGATTCACTATGATTGTTCATATATTCCAATGCACCTTGAGGTGAACAAGAAAGACCAATCCAAGAGAACCTGGATACAATCTAACATTCACAAAATGGATTTGATAACTATACTTAAGATAGGCTAATGTTCTTAAGCAAATTTAGATTAAAGATGAAATCAAATTTTAAGGTCTTGATTTTTTATTAGGAGATTGGATTTGAAATGGATGATAGTCCAGATTAAGGATAAGGTTCCTAGATGTTGAAAGCTTTGGGTGATGACGAAAGGACAATATGATGTATGGACTAGATTGAGACCTTAACCAAATTTTGATGTTTAAGTGATGATTTTTTATTAAGGATGGAGAATGGATGTATGGCTGAGATGGATCCAGATGGATAATTTAAATGATTATATTTTAGATGAGGATAGATGGATTAGATTCTAGTCCATTTGATTAGGATGAGATTAGGTTGATAATGTGATTAGAACATGATAATGAATGATTACCTGAAGGGATGATTCTAGGATGATTATGGTTAAATGGGTTATTACTTGATAAGGTGATCTTAACTTGATGATTAGGATGGGGGATGCTTACCCGATGAAAATAATAATTAGGATGTGATGATTAGGATACATGAAAATCTAGATGATCATTTAAAATTATTGAATGCCACATTATTAACATAAAAAATAAAGAAAACTAGAGACAACATGTATGTCTAGATTCTTCACCACTCAACCACCAAATCAAGTATAATATACTTGTGGAGTTGAATGTTCAAATGAAATGAAAGATTCATGGACTTAAAAATTCCATGGAACATAAATTTAAATGCAAAATTGGAACATAAACTAGGTTTTGTACAAATTACACACATGTATATTCAATCTAGCTCATATATAAGTGGAGTTGAACAAATATTTATTCAAATCTATTTGAAATTGAAAGTTTAACAATTCCATGTCAAACATAAAAATACAATTAAGGAATCTAGATGATTTAAAGGAATTTAGGCAAAATGTGAACTTTTTAATTTAGTCAAGTTAGTAAATCAAGTAAATTGTGCATGTACATATATATGTATGATCTAAGATTCAATAAATGAAATCGAAGATTCTTGAGTGAACTTAAAATAATTCCATGTCCAACATAAAAATGCAATTGGAAATAGATGATTTAAAGGAATTTAGGAAAAATGTAAATGAAAACATTTTTTAAAGTCACTAGGTTTTGTATCAAGCATATATGATCTAACATACATGTATTTAAGTGGAGTTTCAAATGTAAATTATGAAATCAAAGATTCTTGAACTAAATTAAGAATTCCACATGGAAGAAATTTATTTAAATACAATTCCAAAAATAAATGACCAAGCCTTTCAAAAAAACCCATTCTAAATCATGTCACATGTCCAATCAATATAAATATATTATAGATCTAGATCTATAATTTAAGTTTGAATACACACACACACACACACACACACACACACACACACACACACACATATATACATGTACATATATCCAAAAAACAACTTAAAACTCCTGGTACATAAAATCTAGATCCTCTCTATCTTTAATTATCTCTAAAATCTTTTCATGATCTTCAATAGGCAACCTCCACTTTTGTTTGGCACGTCCTCTTTTAGGTAAAGTTTCTAAATTTAATTTTGTTTCCAAAACTAAGTGATTGTAATGTAGAACCTTTTGTCCTGGCCTATAATCAACAAATATAATATCATTTTTATATATCTTTATTTGTTGATAATATGCGCCTTTAATAACGACTGATCCAATGGGATACTCTTGTCCATGACCATCTATCATTGATTCCACCAATTTTCTTTTTGGTTGTGTACATCTTAGTAGATAGTAATCTACACCTTCCGTATTTTTAGGATCTCCAACTACAGCGAAAATATCTCCTGTGCACACACCGCATATATACATATAGTAAATACATTTAAGTTGTAAATATAATTTTAATATATATAAATTTATATATATAAACATCCTTGAAACTTACTTAAACATAGAATATATATATTTAAATCTTGATTTTAACTAAATTAATCAATTTCCATACCTGTAACAACTAAATCAGATACACATTTGTAATCAGTTGAATATAGTGGATCGTAGACATCAACATTGTCATCTTCAACAAAAGGAGGCATTGATATTAATTGTTCCATTTCCCATTGTGAAACATTCCCACCTCTAATATTCTCACATTGATCACTATTTGCATTGTCCACAATGCAATGAACACAAAAAACATGATTTTTCTCTCACATTAATTGCATAAAGCCAACTACTCCCCATTGTCATGATTTGATGTAGACTTCTAATACCATGAATTGCTTGAAAATTATAAGGATTTGATTGATCAATATCTATAAATTCAAACTTGAAAATTCAATTTGAAATCATGTATGTACTTGAACTTTGAAATTCAATTTTTTAACAAATTTTGACTAGATGTACCTGTAACTTCCCAAAAATATCGTGTGTTGTATGTTGAGTAGCGAGCGGAAAAATGACTTTTGCACCATTCAACAATTTTGTTTGCATTCCATATGGCATTGCCTACAAGTACACAAGTTGGCACAATTTGTCACCTATTACTTTCAAGGAACTTAAAAGAATTTAATTTAGTTTTTAAATATATATATCTAATCTTTTAAAAAATATCAAGCTAGATTCCATATATATATATGGTGAAAGTTACATACCAACAAGTTCATTTTGATGAAGTGCACACTTCACACATGCTCCTGCTCCATCGTGCTCTCCTTTTCCATGTCCACTCTCATAAAAATTCCACAAAAAATTGGTGTTGCGTCTAGCATGTTGATTGCTTAACCAAACAAAAGCTTTTGAAGACTTAAATTGTCCTATGAAGTTACAAATAATTAAACACTCAAACCAAATTAGCTTCAAAAAAGAAATTATATATATATATATATATAAGCAGTTAAACAATTTAAGTCTCAAAGTTAAAAGTAAATATATAATTTTTAATATAATTTAAAAAACAATGTACTTACTAGCACATCCATCAGACCATATCCAGTGTTGTTCTTGATTTATGCCGCATTGTCTCAAGTCTTCAAAAAACATTTTGAAACAGTGAGCTGCATAGCTTCTATCATGATTCATATCATCACTAATATAAAAGTGAACTTCTTTGATGATAATTCAATCATCTTTTCTACTTTGTATTCCATCGAACGCTAACTCTGCATGCCTATAGCAAACTTGCACAAAAATTGCAACTTGCTTTGAATGATAATATTGACTTTGGATCTCAGTTTGAGGACTAAATGTATAGTTCTCAGAGAAATCTACAATAGAAAGAATACATCCTCGTGGAAAGCAATTCTTCGAATCACGAAATTGCTTAGCTTACCATCTTGTACCATGACAATGCTAGATATGTGGATATATGATATTGCAAAATTTACTCATGAATTCATTGTAAGGCAATCCACTCTCTTTGAGAACAATTTTTTTGGCCTCAACTCCTGACTTCGTTAAGTATGTCTCATATTCAAATCTCTTCCAAGTAACTTGCATTTCATTATTGTCAACATGTAAAAGATTCTTCAAATCTCCACAATCATTACATACATTTTTTATACACTGAACATTGAATTCATCTGAATCTTTTGATTTTTCGCATAGAAGAAACTTCACAAATTATGTTGTGCTTCCAGGGATGGCTAAATTTCAATCAATTTCTGCCATAGCTTTTCTATATGATTGTAGGTGTAGATCAAATTCAACATGATTTCAACAACAACAAGTTTCACGTACTTTATTTATACTTACAAATGATGGTCATAGTGTTTCAAACATCCTTTGATAAATCTTCACATTTGAAAATTCTTGTTTAAATGCTTCAAAAAGTTCACTTTGTGTTGTATCTATAAAATGTTTTGGATGAGAAATTTTGTACCATCATCACCTATTATTTGTATAGTATCCCTTCTATTGGAAGAAACACAAGAGTGGGTGGTCCAATATTCAACCACCTGTTTCTTTACATCTTCTGAAATTCTATCTTTTCGGGGAACCCTACAAATATTTACCCATTTTTTCTCAAATTTTCTATCTATTTCATTTCTCTTTTCAATATACCTTTGAACAGTTCTCCTAGAAACATTTAGTAATTTAGAAATTGCTTGAACTTGTCTTCTATGTGATAATTTCTTACTAGAAATTACAGTCATCAACACTCTACATGCAACACTTAAATCACTAGATTGACTCTTCTTTTCAATACATTCCAATGCTTCTTGCAAGTTTTCAACAATTGTTTGTTTTAAATCTAATGACCTTTTCCTATTATCAACCCTTGACAACTCCAAAATAGGGGTCATTTCTTTTCATCTAAATAACTTTGCAACTAACTGTGCTCTTCCAATTAGAGATTTTTCTTCAAAAAATTCATCCCATATTTTTTTAGAGTAAAATTTTAATGTGCTTTCAGATAACATATCTTCAGATGAAATATTATTGAAAAGATAATCCTCATCCATCTCCATCAGATTTTCTATATCATAACTTCCAAAAAAATTATATTACTATGTTCAGTTTGTTCTTGTACATGTACGTCACCTTGATCATCAATATTTTCCATGGGTTGTTGTTCAGTAGATGTTCCTTCATCCGCTTTTCTCTTTCTTTGTCTTACTTGTGTTTGATCATACTTCCTCGATCTAATCCTTGGATTTTCCATCACAAATTGCACTCAAATTTGAATTCACCTGCATACAAATTTGTACACACATGAGCTTTCAATGAAACATGTACAGTTAATATAGCATAAATATTTTAAAAAGCTAGTAACTAGATGCAAAACATAAACATAAAATATTTAAACAAAAGTCTAATAAACATAAACATGCAAAACATAAAATATTTAATTTAATAATATATTCATGTATAAAAGATAAGTCCAAGTTGGAAATAAAAGTAAAGGCAAAGGTAAATTTAATAAAACATAGGTATTTAAGGAGGACATGTAAAAACAAGAATGGAAGAACATAGAATTGGTGATCAATAATAATGAAATCTAAGAATTTAAATAGTGAAAACAACAAATGCATTCATGTTCAAACACTTTTTAAATAAATAAAATAATTTTTCAATAAATAATATGAATAAAATAAAATAAAATAAAATAATCTCCTTTCTATATAATTCTTTATAAATATATAATTTTACATAAGAGGCACTTAAAATTATATATAATTCTCAAATAAATAAATAAAAAATAAACTTCTTGATAATGATATTTTTGATGTTTTTTATATAAATTTTACTAAACATAAGTATGCTAATTTTATGTATATATAAAAGTAATTATCAAATTACCTAATATGTACACACACTTGTGAATGATAACAAATAAATGATAATAGTTAGGTACAATATTATGGAAATGTAACTTTTATTTTAAATTTTTACAAATATTTCTTTGATGTTAACATTTTAATAAATAAAAAAATAGTGAAAACAAACTTCAAATGCATTCATGAAAATAAAGACAATCAATTAAATAAGTTGAAGATCAATACATACCTTCAAAAATAGCTCTCCTATTGTCCAAATGTGTTTTCTTTTGTCGAAATAAGTCTTCTGAATTTTTGAAATTATAAACCTTCTAAAATGTTGAAATAAACCTTCTTTGATAGAAAATAGCTTTCCCTGTCGAAATAATCGAAATATCTATTTTTTTGAATTTTCTTAAGTTGAAAAATTAAAAGAAAATATATTTTTTTTATATCAACCAATTTTGGCTGAGTTCTTATCGACCGATAATGTTTCGGCCGATTTGTTTTTGGCCTTTTTTTTCTCGGCTGAGAGTGTTTCGACAAAAACTTGCTCGACCAAAACCCTCTCGGCTGAGAATGTCTAGTTGGCATCATTACACTTGTAGCATCAATATCATTTTCAAAAGAAAATTTTCTAAAGGCATTCAACTTTTTGCATAGTATTTCTCTAGTCGAGGAATGATCTTTTAAAATAAAATACCACACATGCAGAGGCTTTCGAGTGCAGAGTCAAATATATAATTTTTTTTTTTTAATATTTTGATTAGTTTTAATATATTTTATTTTAAGGAAGAGAAAATAATGCAAGTAGGTTTTAAAAATAAACAAAAGAGGCTGATTAGAAAAAAAGAAAAGATAGTAAAACTTATTAAAAAAATTTAAATCTTATATGGGGCACAAGAGGAGAGAGTCTTCTTCAAAAGAGTATATTTTATTTTTTGAAAATGATTAAAAAAATCAAAAATAGTTGATGGCCCGTGAAAACTGTCAAATTATGACATGTTTGACTTTAAAACGTTATTACGAAAAAAATATACATCAATTTTTTATTTTTATTTTCCATGCACAAGATATTGAAGTTACCTATTTGGAGAAAAAAAAGAAGGGAGAAATGAAGTTTTTTTCAATTTGTTTCTTGACGGCTCGTGAAGTCACTCTTTTATGAAATTTTTAGCATTCCAAAAATTTTCCTTAAATTGATGAAAACATAATGAAAGCAATTTTAATTTTTTTTTCAAATTACAGGAATAAACTACATCAAAATTTCTACATTTCATTAATTTACACCATTTTGAAATTCAAAGCATAAAAACCACTTTTATGTGGTCGAATTTCAAATTTTTTTTTTGTTGTTGGTTGATTCCTTTATAAAGTGTGACACAGGTTTGTGCTTTTACCCTCCTACATTGCCTCACACTCCATTATGAACTCATCGCATTTACTTCACACCCTTTCACATTTCAATATTCAGGATGGCACTAGGTCTTGAAATGATGGAGCTTTCAATGTTGCATATTGGTGCCTTAATCTTCCACCACCACTTCCCTACCAACCCTCTTATTCCCAAAAAGTTGTTTGGTTTGGCACCATAAATTGTTCACTTTCACTCTCCTTCGGCCATGGCTTTCAAGGGATTTCTCAGTGCGACAAGAAGGGCATGGGTCTATATTTCGAGTTGAGGTTATTAAACCTCATTAAGGTATTGAACTAGCATTTTTTTTATGTATGTATCTTTGTTTATTTTTAAAATGTATTTCTTCACTCCACTTCTCTGTATAGTTGTAAATGGAAGGTGAGCTTGTCATGCATTGCTTTGTCTCTATTTTTTTAGCTTGTGTATATTTTATTACTCATCTATTGTAGACTTGGTTTATTTTGGTTCCTTGTGATTATTATGATTGTCAAAGGCACAATAATGGTTCATAGAATATCTAGTTTAATTCTTAAGGCATTTCTTCACTTCACTGCTTTGTATGGTTGTAGATGAGGTCATTATATTACTTCGTCGTTGCTTTTTTGGCTTCTATATATTTTCTATTCATCTATTGTAGGCCTGATTTATTTTGTGTGTTTGTGATTATTATAATATTTGTTTCTATAACTTTATACTAAAAATATTCAAAAGTTTATAAATTTCAAAATTGATGTTGAAGGGTGTGTGTTCAAATAGTTTGTGCTTTTAGAACTATGAAGTTAGTTTCAAGTATTTTTGCTTCAATTTTCTTGTGTTTGTGAACACATTTACTACTTTAGAAAGTTACAATCTTTTGTTCAAGCATCACTGTGACCTCTCCAATTTATGTTATAAGTTTAATTTTTGGGTTCTTTCAATTGGTAAGTTATGATAACACATTTTATGGAAATGGCTAATCAAAAGTTTTATTGGTTTTGAAAAAAATTGTAAATAGGTTTTTAATCCTTTCTACATGTAATTTATATTAACAAATTAGATTTTCTTACATCTACATTTGTTCTTGATTTAATATTATTTTCATTTGTACAAAGGTCTATAATTTTACCATTCAAGGTTTACATATAAGGTTCACATCAAATTTCATATCTCTCATGGACATACAATTGCAAACTTTGGGATTGGCATCTCTCATGGCTGTATACCCTTGTTTTGACCCCAATGTCTACAATTTTAGCATTTGTTGTTTAAAAATTATGTTAATTTAAGCTTAGAATTTTAACATTAAGGGTTTACATATGAGATTTCATACATTGAAACACCATATTTGGCCCAGTATATAACAATGTAATCATTTAACCTACATGTTAGGTTTGATTTTGGTGGATATGGACATATGCAAGTTTACTATCTAAAACCTTCAGTTAAGTTGTAATCACCTGTTGACATGCACGTGAAGATGATAATAGTCTAATTTTATAATCACCAATGTTATTCAAACTAAAAAATGCACTATTAAACTTATGGACCTGAAATTAGATTGTAGTTACAATCAATTGCTCTCCAAGTTTACAATTGTATGAGCACAAGAGACATCAAATTCTAAGCTTAAACTGCCACAAATCATTAAAATTACTTATTAATATTTTGGTTTTAGGGGAAGTAGGGGTTTATATCTAATGCATAGATATAGGGTTTCAAATTAAGTTTTAGGATGTAGTGTTAACATCTATTGAGTAGTTTTATCAATTGATGCTTGAATGCTTGCAACCTACATCACAATGTTAGCTCCAAAAACATGCATGATGCTTGAGATCTTGAATACATTGCATCAAATGCTTGAGAAATTTTCACTTGAACACCTTTGACAATAATCTTAGCTCTTTTGAAATTTGGATTGATGTTCTAGGATTTGAATTGAGAAAAAGACCTTAATTTTATAGACAATTTTATAATTTCCTGAAAATTAAACATTACAAGCCAACATTTGAAATTTGAATTTAAGATCATAAAAAGGCCACCAAAAACATATTAAAAATTTGAATTTAGCAACTAAAGGGGACCCATTCGCCCTGTTGGTTATTTTTTAAGAACCAAACTGATCTCTGGAAATACCTATGAACTTTGCCATGACCAATATTTGGCATTCCAAAGGGATTGGCCAACGAATGAGTAAAAGAGGTGAGACTTCTACACCTACACTTTGGGCTCTGTGAAACCCCAGAGGGTGATCCCACAATGTATACTCAAAAATTCACACGACTTTAATTAAATACATTGTCAACAACAAATACTTCTCATAAAAACACTCAACAACATAATACATTAAACAAGTTGGTAGCTCATTTATCAACGTCTTATACTTGGAGCATGAGAAGACAAAACTCAACACAAAACAACTACAGTGGTGTCCATTTGAAATTTTGTAATATTGAAAGTGATTAGCTAATGAATAAACCAAGAAACTAAGCTATGAATACTTTGTATGAACCAGTCTCTTATTTCAAGCACAAAGTCAATATCAACCTATATGACCAAAGAACAACTAAACAATAGCACATAAAGTATTAGAAAACATTGCATTACAACATTTCCTTACAACATTCATGATTATTATTGCTTACAATTATCCTGGCACCAGATTTTTATAAGTTAACAATCTCACCCGAGAATTTATATTAATTCATTGAACTAATAAGCAGGAATGAAATTAAACATCCATTGAGAGACAACAGAGACAAACAAAAGAATCCTTGATTTCTTTCATTCATAACTCATAAAATGAGCACAAGGAGAGATAATAGCCATGAAATTGGTATCACTCTATATTGTATTTGCTATACTGTTATCAAAATTACATACATGACAATAGACTCTGAACTTAAGACAAAACGCAAAAACATGCTCTAAATTCCTATTACAATTCACTATGTCAATTCAATTTTCAACAAACCAATGCTTTTGGCCATGAATTCTTTCTTATAGAGACAAAAGAGAAAAACAAGCCTCAAGCCAGGAAGCACACATGTTGAAACCTCATTGGACCATTGTAACAAATATTCCCTTTTTTAGTTACACTTGACCCTTCAGGCGGTGAAAATAAACATGAGGCAAAATTAACCCTCACTCATCATAGAGATCAAGTCCCACTTTAGAAAGGCATAATTAGTTTGTTATAATAGCTTCAAAATATTTCCCACATGCTCAAAAAGTGTCTCCCATGAGAAATCTAGTCAGCAAAATTACAAAACATGGAAAGTAGATAATTTTTTTTTTGACTTATTCACATCAACACTTTATGCCACCCATTCTAAGTTGAGGAAAGAACAATATTTTGCAATGTTTTATCAAAAGCCTAATTTGTACTATATTTAGGATATGTATTGCTTTTCTCTTATCCATTATTCACCTTGTCTATTATCAATCCCCACACAGATTCATTCGGTGTACTTTTCTAACCAGGAGTTATACTCTTCTTTAGTTGACCACTTCACATTTAATAAAATTTTCACCTTAGTGCCATGTTGAGAGTATCTAGCATCAGTTAACGCCTTGACATCTTTAACAAAAATGTCCATCTTTGTTTCAATCTCCACCATTGTATCAATATTTGAATTCAATAGGATGTAGTCAGTAACAGTCAATGCCATCATAGCTGCTGCAAGCATTCCTCCCAGATCCTTCTTCCAAGTGTCAAATGGTTGCAACTCACCTTTAGGGCTCAATACCCAAGGCATACCATGTTCCTCTATCTCTTTAAATAACTTTAGCTTACTTTGGAGCTTCACTCCTAGCTTTCCATGAAAGGTGGTTATCTCATTAATTGAATCAATATTTTGCAAGATTTTAGGGATGCTAGTAGGTGCCTCGGGATCCTCCTTCATTATGGGTATCATTTCTCTTAAAGTACCCAACCCAGTACTCCAGTTACTCCATTCACTCTTGAAGGCTTCTTGTACTTGCAAATACTTTGTGTTTGCTTCATGAATAATCTTATAGGTAGCCCAAACATCATCAGCCTTGTTGACCAACTTGGTCACCCTATGCTTCAATACATCCTCAAAGATCTCATTTGCCACTTTAACAATTTCAAGTTTAGCTTTCTTGACATTTTCCTTTTCAATACTCAGTTGATCATTCAAATCTTTAATTCTCAAGGCCAAGGTTTCTCTATCCTGTGTGGACAAGTCTGAGGAAGAAGAGGATGGCAGGGATAGTATCCTTACTATTTAACTAGCCTGAACAATAGCCCTCATCTTATTTATCTCATCCAAGGCCTTATTGTATTCCTTCACCAGAGAATCATACTTTTTCTGAGAAATTTGTGCAGTGTCCACACTGAGCATCGCAACATGAGCAATTAACTTAGTTGCTTGGACAAGAGTTATATTTGTGGCTCTTTTGACCTCCAAGGAACCTATAACCTCTTCAATAGACCTAGCAACCTCATGCTTTCCAATATTAGGTTCCATATACCAAATTGCAAGAGTGTGCAACTTTGGACTATATCTGGATCCAAACACCTTATCCTCAAATCGCTCCTTAGATATTGAAGCTTGACGGTCTCTTCTTACTGCATCATATGCTATAGCTGAAGTGATAGTGCATCTTGGTAACAACATGATTCCACTATCCGTGACAATTTTTCTAGCTTCAACGGGAGTAATAGCAGCAATTTCAGCTTTGATCCTTTCTTGCTCTGCTTTCTTAGCTTCTTCCTATTGAGAAGGTTCAACACTAGCTCGAGCTAGTTAAAGCCTTTCCTTTATTTCTTTACTCCTTTGCTAAACCATAAATTTTTGAAATTCCTTGGATTTCACAAACTTATCATCTACAAGGAATTCATCACATTCCTTGACCTTGGGATCATCATCATTTTCCTTATAACATTGCCACTTGACAATTCTATCAGGGGGAACTTTTGAACTAAAGGTTTCTTCAATATTTGGGGGAGGAAATTTCTTCTTCACCTCCTCATCTCCTGGCACATGCTCTGCCATTTGTTCATCCCTAACTTCTTGAACATCTGTAGGCTGCTTTGGGATATCCATAGTTTGTGGTTGTTGTTCTAGGAGAGCCTGTGCTTTATCAGTAGCCTCCTTCACCTTCACCCTAAAATCACCATTTTGATAATCCCTTAGCTTCGTGAAATCTCTTTCAAAAGGGTCTGTAATTACATCATATGGACTTACATAAAAGGCACTCCATTTCATGAAACTCTCTTTAATGTCCATTATGGATGTCCACTCTTGCTTTCTATATATGACAACCTCATCACTTGTCAAGTTTCTCAATACATCATCCTTGTACAAGAACTGATGATGTATCACTGATAAGTTTTTATCCTTTCTCTTTCCATGCAAAAAGTTTTCCGGATCACAAATCCTAATCTCATCAATAGGCAATCTAAGATTATTTACCATGATCCCAAACTTTTCATACCCCTCAGGTGTAGTAACTTTGAAGCAAGAAAAAGTGAATTGGGGATTCACCACAGTACCCTTCTTGGGCTTTGTGAAAATTTCGTAATCCATAACATCAATTTGCGACATGAGTTACATAAAGGCCAATTTGTTAGAGACATACATGGGAAAACAATGTGGTGCGACCTTAGCCCCATAGGCTCTAATCAGAGTATATTCTGAATGGAGAAACCAATCTACCCAATTATGTGTTCCATTTGATCCTGGTATATCTTTTGGGTGCATGATACTTCTGATTGTTGGAGAAAGCCTGTCAATAGGTGTTGCACCCAACACTTCTAGAATACCAAACTTGATAATATTAGCAAACATGAGATAATTGGAATTGGGACAATCTTGATCCCAAATGTGTGTCCACATTTGCACTGGTAAAACATTATTTTCATCATTTCTTAATCTCAAGTTCAACTTTTTTTTCATTCATAATCACCCTCAAATAAGCACATATGCATTAACAGAGAATAATGAGGGAAATGCAAAGGGAAAACCTCCTTTAAATTGAGGAAATCTTGATGCATTTGTTCAGCAACATAATCGGCATAATCAAAACCAATGTTTCGATTATGACTATGAATATTCATAACCATTACCAATAAGTCAGGGGCTATCCTTACTTCAAAATTTTGGGCCAACACTTGATTTAGGCAGTAGTAAGTGTTCTTGAAATAATCCACAAACACCTCACATTCATAAGGCTCAACATCGCTAGAGAGAAATCTCTCCTTGCTCTTTATATGTCGAACAAGTAGTCTATTTCTGTATGAAAATATATTATTCTCATATTTAGCATATAGCTATGCACACTTAAATTTCATAGTGTAATTGGGATTTAACCCAAATATCTCTAGAATCTTATCCTTTGTCACTTTAAGGATCACATCACCATTTTCACTTTTTATTTTTCTGTCAATGGGATGATAGTGCCTAGCTAGTTCCATCATCAAGTCCACCTCTACAAACACATTTGACACCACCAAATTTCCAAGGTTTAGCCCCCATAAGTAACATGTAGGCTTACTAGAATATTGGCTGTTAAAAGCATACCAAAATAGTTGCCACCCGCTATGAGGCTAGGCCAACTCACAAATTTCACCAGCATCATCAATTAACCTAGCGGTCACGACAACTTGACCCATTGGCCTCTTGCCAATTTGTGCCCCTCCTTCCTTTATACCTCCAGTGGCTTCTTGCATAAATCTTTCCTTTTCCTTCTTTGCACTTCTGGACCTGGTAGATGTTGTAGGAGTACTTGGTGTAGGGTTAGATACGATAGGTGGTTCTAGCTTAACCTTAGATGAAACATCCTGAGTTTTAAGCCTTTTAACCCTTTTTTGTTTTGGCTTCCTCTCAGGTCTAATATTGGATTCACTGGGCTTTGTTTCACTCATGTTTGCAATGTAGGAGAACTATGGTTTACAATTTCTTGCAATTGAAAAGACCCTCCCAAGTACAAAAACTCAAAGGACTATTTATAGAACAAAATATTTCCTAATTTGACCCAGTATTTATCACATAATTGAGGATAATAAAAATAGACAAGCACCCTATCTCCCCAATTCCCTATCACCTTTCTAGAATAGTGAAATTTAGTATTTCAGCTAGGAGGAGATATAGCAATTGCTTACCCGGGTGAACGATCGACACATTTTTTGTTGTAACAATTCATTGGAGCTTCCCACACATTTTCCTCAACTTATGGTATTCCTCTCTCTGCTTCCAAGCAACTCAAAATGTGTGACCAACTAGGCATCTACCTTCTTTATGGCTGAGAGATGGGCATGCTACCATTAATGTTTTATAGTAAGTTCATGTTATCAACATGAGTGCACCCAAATGTGAAAGTAGAGATACTTTGTAATCCTGTGTAGCATGGGAATACCTTCAGGTTGTGGGTACCCTATATGAAAGTAAACCTACGGATTATAGGTTGGCTTCCTATGAGATATTTTAATGATTATCTATAACTTGGATGGAAAAGGGAAGAAAATTTGAAGTGAGTGCATAAACTAAACTTAAAACTGTGTGTGATGCACCTAATTGATAAAAAAATCCAACTCTAACTGAACATAAGTTTCAGAAAATCTATCCACACAAATCAATTTGGCAATTTGATCACAAAAATGATTCTAAGGAAGGCTTGAATAAATTTCTTCTTTGAAGGAAAAATGGGTTTTCACAGCATGAAAAGAAAGGATTATTTCAATACACAACCTAAGACCTATGATTTTCACTACTTTTTAATGCATGCAAGTATAAATGAGACAATGATTTTAAAGGTTCTGATGTTAAAACACAATCAAATCTCATCCAATAATTCATAAAAACAACACAATGATAAGGTAGATACTTGATTCTACTGAAATTAAAGGAACTCTTGCATAAAAATGGCAAAAATAGAACCTATAAAACCCGCGATTGTATATTAAACTATCATAAAATTGACTTACAAAATCTCTTCTCTCTCAAAATCCAAGAGAGTAAAAATCAAGAACCAAGGAAAAAATACTAAGTATTTTCCTTATATACAATAAAGGCATGCATAAAGCATCCAAGAGGTGAAACTCCATGTGAACTAAAAGTGAGAAAAAGCATCATACTTCTCACGAGCAAAGATAAAAATGCCTGAAAAAAGGCCCTTTGATACTGTGAACTCAGCTCAAACAGCAAAAAACTCTACCTCATACTGCATGTCACTAAAGTGTAACTCAAACTAGCTCAAATGTGCATGGAGGTGGCATTGAAAGTGATAATATCTCCTCAAATTCCTCTCACGAGCAAAAGAAAAAAGCCTAAAAAAATGGGCTCACAACTGAAGTGAACTGAATCCCATGCGCTGCAAACTCCAACTCATGTCATGCATGATCAAAATATCTCATGAACTGGCGTGAAACTGAGGTAATGTGTCAAGAATCTCCATAATTTGCATGATTTTAGTCCTTCAATTAATCTTCACTTATCTTCCTTGCATGTTTTCTTGGAAAAGTAACTATATGATTAAATATTAAAAATAATTGATGTGATTATTTTAATATTTAATGTGTATTTGTTCTCCTTCCTTTACATTTATATGTTAAATATTAAGATAAAAATACCTTTAATATTTAATCACATAATTATTTTTTATTTGTCTAATGTCATGCAATGAAGATAAGTGGATAGCTTGAGTCGAGACATACTCCATTTGTTCTTTGATCTACTCCATGCAAATTAAGTCAAGTATTATTTACTTTACTTCAAAGTAATAATTTGAACTTGACTATACAAACAAAATCATGGGCTCCCCTCCAAATGATTAGGTCTATGACTTTACAAGTGAAGACCAGGCAAGTCAAAAATCAAACTCAAAGAGATTTAGGGCAGAAAGTAAAAGCATCAAACCCTAATGATAGCTTCATTCTTCACTCAACATTTTGAAGAGAAAACTATTGTTGCACCACCATGGGTAGGGTTTTCATTGGAACCATGTATTTCATGCTGCTTTTGTTGATTTTCTTCGGTAGACTGATGGTAAATATCTCCCTCTTTAATTTGGATCATTTGACTTCATTTCGAAGCATCTTCTTGGCTTATACAACCACAGTTATGGCCAAATTTTGATGCATTTTACTGTATTTTTTCTTGTTCTTCTATGAGGCCACCACTAAAGAATCTTTGAGGATCATTTATGAAAGTTTTGGAGGCTACTCTGTGTTTGCAAACCTATGGATTTATGTGTATTCATCTTCAAAACCAAAAGAGGTAAGTCTAAAATTCATTTGAATCTGGTATTATTCCCTTTACTGCAAAACACATTTATTCTAGCTGACTGTAAACAAAATAAATGCGATATTTGTCTTTTCACATGATCCTCTATATCTTGCAACCATGGCTTGCCATTTTCTGTTGATGTATTTTTGTATGCAAAACTTGGCTTCTGCTCATAGTAATAATAAAGATTTTCATACATTGATAAGCCTGATTTTGCATAGGCCTTGGCCATGCCATGGAAAAATCCTTCCATTTTATGCAAAATACACAACTTTTGGGCTCGACCCTGCTAATAAACTGCAAGCATATATCTGTAATTTAGTTTACATGTCGTAATCCCAAGTGGTTACTTGGAGTTTTAGCTGAAAATGATGTCTTAGGCCGTTCCAGGCTATGTCATAAGGTCTGAAAATTTTAAAACTTGTGCATTTTGAAACAAAAACACTAAAACTTGTGCTATGTTATGTATTGTATTCTTTTGATCTTTTTGTATTCTCTTTGTGTAAACTGGAGATTGTTGTCCTTGGAGCTGTGATTAAACCTTATTACTCCTTCCAATCTTGAAGATACAAGATGGTTGTTCCACCATTAAGATGTTTTGCAATAAATGTCTGATAGTTACTCCATTTTAGTAGTTTGCAAACAATGCATTCTTTTTGTTCCTTTATATGTAGACACTGTTTATCTGTACATGATGAAATCTTTGTGTGAGCATTGAACATTAGTAA